>PVLD010014441.1:0-52342 GCA_004027595.1 Dinomys branickii | reverse complement strand
CCAGTGCAAATTCCCTACTATCTTATCTATAATTTGGTATTTCCTTTAATGTTTTTGTGTTAACTAATGTGAAGATAACTATGTAATACAACATTCAGTTCTAATTCCCTACTATATTCTGTATAACTTTGTATTTTCTGTATTGTTTATGGCTTTTCTGGTTCATATGTCTCCATTCTTTTGTCTTTAAAATAAAATTAAAAAAAAAAAAGTCCAAATGGTCCATAAGTTATGATGGTTCAATTTAAGATATTCTAACTTTACAGTGGAGCAAAAGTAATGTACATTCAGTAGAAACTCCCCTACCAGCTTTGAATTTTGCTCTTTTCCCAAACTAGTAATATACATGGTACTATATTCTCTCAGGATGATACCAGGCTTTTTAAAACTTTTTGATAAAAAAATTTTTTTTTAGCTTTTTAATTTTTTGGTGCTGAGGACTGAACCCAGGGCCTTCCACTTGCTAGGCAAGTGTTCTACCACTGAGCTAAGTCCCCAGGCCCTATTGATTAAAACAAATTTTTAATTACTTGACTGTTTTGTATTTGCCAAAAAGAATTTGAAAATTTAAATGAAATATAGTTTACTCAAATTTATCCCATAGAGGTAGAAACTTCAGACCATTTTTCATAGAGAGAAAAATTTATCAGGGAGTTCCCACACAAAAAAACACCAGGCCCAAGTGATTTCACAGGGGAATTCATTGACATTTTTAGAGATCATAAATTGTTTCAAATTATAGAAAATGAAGGAAAGCTTCCGATGCTTACTTTTAATGAAGTAAGTATAGCTAAAGCAAAAGAAGTATCAACCAATATCGTTTACAAACATATCCTCGTAAACAGATTCCATCCAGTATCATATGAAGAAAACACATGAGCTAGGTAGTGCCATGTCTCTGTGGTCCCGGCAGCTTAAGAAGCCAAGGGAGGAGATTCACTTGGGCCCAGGAGTTCAAGACCACCCTGGACAATGTAGCAAGACTCCATCTAAAAAATAATGTACTATGTTCAAATATATTTATTCCAGGATTGTAAGGACAGTTCAAAATTTGGAAATCTACACAGATAATCCACTGGATTAAGAGGTCTGAGGAGTAAAATTGTATTCTTTTATTTAGGTCGTGAAAAACCTTTTGATAAAATATGCCCATTTCTGATTTTAAAAATGCTTCAGAACATAAGAAGCCATGTATGATTTCTTAACTAAATATATGCCTCTGTCCTAGTATTTTACTTAAGATCAGGAACAAGTCAAGAATGTTTATTGTTTTTTTCTCTGTTGTAATTGATTGGGTTGTTTTGTTTTTCTGTTTGGGGGTAGTTTAGTTTTTTTTCTGATACTGGAGATTGAACAAGGCAGCTGCTATACCACTGTGCCACATCTCCAGTCCTTTGCTTCTGTCAGCATTGTGTGGCAGTATTATCCAGTGCACTTAGATGAGAAAAATGTAAGGCATAGGAATTATAGATGAAAGAGCCAGAAACCCTAGTGAGCAATGAGAAACACAACTAAAACAGTTAAAGCACTTAGCTACATGGAATCAAAACTTAACATGCATGTTAGTATAAACACTGTGGCCAGATGAAAAACACAGAAGGGAAAACCCAGCTTAGCAACAAAAAAGATAAAATGCTTAGGAATAAATTAACAAGATTTTTGAAATTCTTGAATAAAGAAAACTGTAAAATACTCCCACTGGACATAAAGTAAACTGAAATATGTAGAGAATGTCCATTATTCTTGTTTAGGACATCTGAGCATAATCAAGGTACTGCATGTAGCTGTCTCCACAATAAGCTGTAAGGAGCCAGGCACTTGAGAGGCTGAGGCAGGAGGACCACTGTGAGCTCGAGGCCAGCCCAGGCTACAAAGTGAATTCAAGGCCTGAACTACAATGAAACTCTGTCTCCAAAAGACAAGAAAAAAAGTTGTAATGATCTCAGTAAAAATACAAGAAGCTTTTTTATGGTGTTAGACCAGCTGATACATTCATATAGAAAGACTCATATACAAAAATAAGCACAGAAGTACCTAGGAAAGTAGTGAGTAGAAATAGCTACAAGGGAAGATAGCCCTGCGCAACACTTAAAGATAATTATAAATTTGTTACAATTAAAAGTGTACCAATGCATAAGACGGGTCAGTGGAATAGAAAGTCCTGATTAGAGGAACAAAGGAGTCTTTTTTAATAAATAGCATTAAAATAGTAGTCATTTCAGACAAGATATAGACTCCTCTTTCATCTGTATACAAAAATAACTCCCAGGGGCTAGGGATACAGCTTAGCAGCACAGTACCTGCCTGACAAGCACAGCTTAGTTCATTTCCCCATACCATACATACAAACATACATACATACATACATTCCTAAGTGTAAAAAATGAAAACTGTATGAGTCCTAGGAGAAAACTTTGAAATAGGGGAAGCTTTGTAAACTCAAGGTTAAAGATCAAGATCTATTAGATTCTATATGACCAAAAACATAAAGGTAAATTGGAATAAATATTTGCTACATGCTGGGTATGGTGTCACACACTTGAAATCCCAGCACTAGGGAGGCTGAGGCAAGAGGATCAATGAGAGTTTGAGGCCAGCCTGGGCTACATAGTGAGTTAGTGAGTTCAAGGTCAGCCTGGAATATGTACTAAGACCCTATCTCAAAAAAAAAAAAAAACGAAATATTTGCTACATATAGGTAAAGGTCTGATATTTCTTATATATAATGCCTAATTTTCCATTAGATTAAACTAGGTTGTTATGTTATAATGTAGTGGTTCTCAAGTGGTTCTTTGCAAATTAGCAGCATCACCATCATCTAATTACTTGTTAGAAATGTATATTTTTGCACTTTTTCTGCCTAGACACATATCAGAAGTTCTGGGTGGGTTTAATGATATGTGGTTTAACAAGCCTTCTGGATGATTCTGATGCAAGCCAAGGTAGAGAACTGTTATACTACTGCAGTGAATGCTGTCCTGAGCATACTTCATGCACTACTTCTTTCATTTTCAGATTCTCCAACTTGGGAAATACATGCTATATGAATGCTATTTTACAATCTCTGTTTTCACTCCAGTCATTTGCAAATGACTTACTTAAACAAGGTATCCCATGGAAGAAAATCCCACTTAATGCACTTATCAGGTAATTGTTATGTCCTTACTAAGTAACCATTTACTTCATTGATTATAAAATGATGGAATTTTAAACACCTCAAATTGTGCCATTGTTAGTAGTCTTCAAAATATCTTGCTATTGAGTGTTTTGTGAAATATGCTGACCTTGTTCCTTTTGTTTTACCAGGCGTTTTGCACACTTGCTTGTTAAAAAAGATATCTGTAATTCAGAGACCAAGAAAGATTTACTCAAAAAGGTTAAAAATGCCATTTCAGCTACAGCAGAGAGATTCTCTGGTTATATGCAGAATGTGAGTACTAATTGTTACTAAATGTTTTAGAAATAGGGAAAATTGAAAAGATTTTAATGTGTAACCTGATTTTCATTTTCTAATGTGATTTGTGTAGCGTGGGCCTAATGGATTCAAAACCCTGGGGAGTTACAGTAAGGTTTAGTGTGACTCTTCTGTGTATTTTATCATATTTTAATGTACAGATGTCATTTGTCTGTGAAAGGTAACTTTTTTTGTAGCAAAGTGAAGAATCATTAATTCACTCAAGCTAATACAGTTAAATATCTAAGAATATGAAACCTGGCATTTGTTTTTACTTACAGATTTTTGGGGTCTTGTTTGCTGTCCTTGTGATTCTGGGGATTGAACTCAATGCCTTGCCCCAGTGCTCTACCACTGTGCGTGTCATATATATATACTCCTATCCCTTGTCATTCGTTTTTTGAGGGCAGACTAGAGGGGTATTTTTGTTTGGTTTTTACTTACTGTGTATTTCAGGCTGGCCCTGAACTCACTATATAGCGTTGGCTGGTCTCAAACTCAAGGCCATTCTTCTGGCTCAGCCTCCTACGTGTTGGCATTACAGGCATGTGCCAACATGCCTGGCTGTCATTTGTTTTTAATCACAAACTATGTTCCCAGATTCCTTTTCAGAGTAAATCTGACCGTGTTCACTTAATTTCTTTGACTTCCAAGTGTTTTAATTATATAAATTACATTGTTATTGTTACTACTATAACAAGAAATGTTTTGATGATAGATCCTATCTTTCTAGGATGCTCATGAATTTTTAAGTCAATGTTTAGACCAGCTAAAAGAGGATATGGAAAAATTAAATAAAACTTGGAAGACTGAATCTACTCCTGGAGAAGAAAATTCACCAGATATTTCAGCTACCAGAGTATACACTTGCCCTGTTATTACTAATTTGGAATTTGAAGTTCAGCACTCCATTATTTGTAAAGCGTAAGTAGTCTCTAAGAATCCCCCACCCCCTAGCTCCTTATGGCAAGTGATTAAAATGTTCTTGTAACATACCAAATGCTGTTCCTCCTTCCTGTGTCCTGGGGAAATGTAAGCCTACTGATCGCACCATACCTCTTTATCAGTCTTTATCTTTCTGTAGAAGGGGTTGGTGGGCTAAAGACTGAGGAGAATTCAAATAGTTATATTACTTGATTTTTTTCTCTTTTTTCACTAAAAAGGCTCCCTTCCTGTTGCTTATTTTGTTGAACCTAATTGTTTTATTGAAATTATTACAAAATAGATCAACATTTGAATTATTTTTAACGTTTACAATGTTTTTCAACCTTGTTAATAATTATTCAGGCTAACTCTACATTTAATTAATTTCCACACATCATTAGGACTTCATAGCATATATTTCTCTTCAAAAGATTATTAATAATTTTTCAGTCATCTGTAGGACATCTCTGAACAAATTTTTTTCAGAGAAATAGAATTCTTCAGAGCCATTTCATAGGTGGCAATTAATTCTGTGGCTTTCCCACATGACAGAATTATTGTATCGGTCTTTACCCTTTAATATATTATGCATGCTGCCCAGCATATCCTGTTACACTCTGATACTTATAAGAAATCTGACTGTGGGAATCTTTCGTATTTCTTCCTGAAATTTTATGGCATTTTTGGTTCTAGAGGTCTCTATTTCTCTAATTTACATCTAGGTAGACATAGTTTTTATTAATTTTGCCTTTAACATGTTGAAATCTTTTCATCTGAAGATCTGTTTTTCTTTAGCTCAAGAGAACTGTATGTGCTACTTCTCTTCCATTTGCTTTAGAATTTTCTTCAGAAGTAACCAAAACTCAGATTTTGGTTCTGCAGTTCTGTCTTTCATACTTATTTTTCTTAGATTGCTCAAAATGGTAATGTTCACTGAGGTCTCTTACAGCTATAGCATTCTAGAGTTTTTGACTAGAATTTGTGGATACTACAATTTTTGACTAGAATGTGGATACTACAAAGGTAATAGTGTGTGCTTGCCCATAATCTCAGATACTTAGCAGGCTGAGGCAAAAGGACCACAAGGCCAGCCTAGTGAGTCCTAAAAAAGTAAAAAGGCTGGGATTGTAGCTCAGTGGTAGTGCCCCTTGGACTCACATTCAATCCCTGATAATGCGAGACGGGGAGAGAGAGTGTTTTGCATCACAAGTCCATGACATTTCTTCCTTTCTGGATGTCTTTGGTGTTATTTCCCCCTAATGGATAAATGATTTTCTGAGGAAAAAGTCTAAAGAACCCAAGAGTATTTAATACAACAATCTGTCCTGTCATTCTAATGTACTTTCCAACCAAATTTTGGCACCAGTCAGAGAGAGAAGCAAAGGTTTCAATTGTTATTTTATTAAATTATGAGGGTATGATTCAAATTCATTTTAATAAAAAATTACCTAAAATTGGAAATGACCCCTGGCAGCTCACTTACTTCCACACTCACATCTGGCCGGGGGCAGTGGGATCACAGGCAGCACACAGAGAAAGCGCACTGTGTGAAGCACTAGCTCCTGCACTGTGCAGTGGCAGTAATGTAGCATAAGTGTGCAGTGCTCAGATGTTGGCCCTGGAGGTGAAGTGTATGCCTGAGTGCAGGAAGTAGTTTGAGATCATGGGGTATATGCACACTAGCACTGACCAGGCTGGGCAGTGGCACCAGTTGTGACAAAGGTCAGGGCAGATAAGCCTCTCTGAGGTCATAGCAACAACAGTACACTTAGCTCCTTGTTGCTTCATTTGTTTTATTAGTAATATTCTTTAGTACAGTGCTCTAAACATAAAAATGTTCCTGGCTAAAGCAAGGTTCCACATACTTTACCCTTTAAATTGTAATTTGCATGTTTATCCTCTCCCCTATCTGGCTGTAGATTTGTCTGGCCAATTTGGCAAGTGTACTTCATTTTTAAATTATTGGAGTTTAAATTGACTGCTTTTTAAGTTTTATTAGGCAGCTTAACTTGTTAATATATTCTTAATTGTGAAGAATTCTTATAAATTCTCCATTCCAAAAACTTAAAATATCTAAAACTAAGTACCCAATATTCCCCTCAAAAGTCATTCTGCGATCTTTCCAATGTCATTAATCACAGTTTGACACTTAAAGTTTATCAGTCCAAAAATGAGGTATACTTTTTAAAATTTTTGTTAGTACATATTTGCAGTACATAGTGATTGCATTCATCATGGGGAATTGGTACATATCTATAACACCTCTTAGTTCTTTTAATGTCTCATCTGAAGTATATATATGTTTTAGTCAGGGAATCACACTCAGGTCCTTGCACTTGCCAGGCAGGCATTTTATCGCTGATCTCTAGCCCTAGCTCAAGTGTATTGTTTTTTAGCTCTTTCTCTCATACACATCTTATCTGTCATTAAATCACTTCAGCTAAACACATTAGCCAGAGTGATCCTTTGAAAATGGAAGTTAGTTTATTCAGCCCTGTAAAACCTTATATAGCCAGGCGTGGTGGCACATGCCTGCAATCCCAATATTCAGGAGGCTGAGGCAGGAGGATTGCTACAAGTTCAAGGCCAGCATAGGCTATATAGTGAGTTCAGGGCCAGCCTGAACTACATAGCAAGACCCTGTCTCCAAAAAGAAAGCCCTATATAATATCTGCTGGGGATATAACTCAGTGGTTGAGTATGTGCTTAACACAATGTCCTGGCTTCAATGACCAGCACCAGAAAATAAAGACCATTTGCTTACATAGGCATTTTCTTACCATTCTGAAGTTCTAACCTTCTATTCTGACCCTTAATGTCTTTCTTTCCTACTGGTTTTCTTCCTTACCCTATGTCATTATCTAATGTATTATATATTTAACTTGTGTGTCATTGTCATTATCTCTCCCCCGTATAATGAAAGCATCATGAGAGGTGATACTTTCTTTATTCACTGGTTTATTCACTGCTATCACCCCAGTGCCTAGACTAGTTTCTGGCATATAGGAGGCTATATTAGTATTTCAGTGCAAACAGATTACATCAAACATACTGGCATGTTTGGTCTTTTTGAGACAGGGTCTCACTATGCAGTTGAGGCTGGTTTTGAGCTCACTTTGTACCCTAGGCTGGTCTCTAACTTGCAATGATTGCCCAAGTGCTGGGATTACAGGTGTGCACCACCACACCCAGCAATACTCATTTAATTCACGGTGCTGTACATCAGACATCTGGGAGCCGGGTATGGTGGCACACACCTGTAATCCCAGCACTGAGGAGGCTAAGGCAGGAGAATCGTTGGGAGTTCGAGGCCAGCCTGGGCTACAAAGTGAGCTCAAGGCCAGCCTGAACTGCATAGCAAGACCCTGTCTCAAAAAGACCAAAAAAAAAAAGAAAGAAAAATCTGAGCGCAGTGTGGCCAACTTCTGCACTCGGAGTGTCAGAAGGCTAGAATCAGGGTATTGCTATCTGTGTTCTCATCTGGAGTGCAGAATCTTTTTAGTTCTTTTAGATGGTGGGCAGAATTCAAGTCTTTGCAGCTATAGAACTGATATCTAGATTTTCTTGGTAGCTGCGGCCTGGGATAATTCATCTCCTAAAAGCTTCTTCATATCTTTGCTGCTGTCACCCCCATTGGCAACTGATAACAGTGCTATTTGGTTTTTTCCAGACCAGCAGGAGCACATCTCTGATTTCTAATGTGCATTTCCTGTTTCTACCCTATAACCTTGAATAGGAGCTTCTGTGATTTGATCTGACCCACACCGATAATCTCCATTTTAACTCAGAGTCAAGATTAGTAACTTTAGTTACACCTGCAGAATTCCTTTGCCATGTTCAGTGTCATCTGTCAGAAGAGTGATAACTCACTGTCTCACAGATTATACCCATACTCAAGTATATGGGATTATGCAAGTTCTGCCTGTCAGAAACTCCATTAATACTTGTTAAATAAAAATACACATTTTCTTATGATCCCAGTCTTCAACTGTGGCAGTACAGAACAGAGGCTGAGAATTGATTATTATTAAAATGTTGATATGGGGACACAGGAAAAGCACCCACCTAAAACTATCTAAAAATAATTTACTTCCAAGTAAATTGAATATAATATTTTGATCTCTGGGTTCTTTAAAAAAAATTATATAAAAATATTTCCAGTAACCAAATAGTTGTGCTACCTAACAGAAGTGCCTGTAAATGTGTATTGAGTACACAAAGAGGTATTATGTGTATAGACAGAAGAAAAGAGTCTGCATTTCCTTTAGTAGTGATATAGTTAATTATGGAATAGTCATACAGATTAACGCTAAACAACAATAGAAGTGGGCCTCAGTGAAGTGCATCAGCCAGAGGTGAATCTTCCAATCACGCTGAACAAAGAATGTTGACAAAAGAAAACATACTGTATGATTATAGTAAACAAGACATACTGTATGATTGTACAAGATTAAAAAACAGTCAAAACTCAAACCACAGTGTTAGAAATCAGCAGAAAGGGGTACCTTTTGTGGAAAGTGGGAGTACTGATTGGGAAGAGGAAATTACAGGACTGCTGGGGGGTGTTCTGTTTCTTGACTTGAGTAGTGGTTATGCAGATGTGTTAATTCTGCTAATTCACCAAGCTGTAAATATGTAACTTGGTTCACTTTTCTATGTATATGTTACATTTTAGCTTTTTAAAGTTTAGAATTTTTTTAAAATACAAAAATTTAAAATTTAGCACTTTAAGAAAGTCCTGGGCTGAGGATATAGCTCAGCAGTACAGCGCCTTCCAGGCAAGCATAAAGTTGTGAGTTCAATTCCCAGTACCCCCCCAAAAAGTCCTTATATACTATACTGCAATTGAAATTTTATCTGTATTGATTTAATAAGGTTTAAAGTAAACATGAAAATAGTCTTTCTGAGCATAGTGGAGCTTTCCTGTAGTCCAAGCTTCTTGGAGGCTAGGGCAGGAAGACTCCAAGTGTGAAGCTGGGCAACTTAGCTACACTGTTTAAGAATAGACCTGAAAGGGCCCCAGTGCCTCAATGACAGAGCAGTTGCCTAGCGTGCATGAGGCTCTGGACTCAATCCCCAGTGCTAGAAAGAATAGAAAAAGGCAGTGTCTCAAATGTTGTCTATTTCTCATGCTCACTATAGTATATCAGCAGCCTGAGTTCTGTGGGGAAGAATATTTGTACCTTTTAGTCATTGCTCTAAATACTTGTATTTATCTCTTTTTATTCTTACAGATGTGGAGAGACTATCCCCAAAAGAGAACAGTTTAATGACCTCTCCATCGACCTTCCTCGTAGGAAAAAGCCACTTCCTCCTCGTTCAATTCAAGATTCTCTTGATCTTTTCTTTAGGGTAATACTTTTGGTATTTTCACATAACTATGTTTTATATATCATAGATGATTGTGCTTTCAGTTTTTGTTGTTGTTGTTTTGGGAGGATTTCTTGTTTTTTGTTTCTGTGACAGGATCTCTCTTTGTAGTTCAGCCTGCCTTGAACTCATTATGTAGCCCAGACTAACCTTGAACTCATGGCAGTCCTCCTGCCTCAGCCTCCTAAGTGCTTTAAATTGTTTTTTTAAGGTAGAGTTTCAACCAAATTATTCTAAGGAAAACAAATGAGAAGTGTTTGTAAATATTTATTTTACTGAGCTTGATAAACCTGACTAATTTACCCAAGAAGAAAACTAAACAGATTATATCTTCAATTCAACAGCAGCTATTTTAGACAAACTTAGAAGTGGTTCATTATTTGTAAAAAGTACTAATTTAAAGCATTTGAGGTAACATGCTAAAATTTCATATCATATATATAAGTATTCTTTTTTTTTTTTTTTTTTTGGCAGTACTGGGGATCGAACTCAGGACCCTGTGCTTGCTAGGCAGGCGCTTATTCCACTGAGCTATATCCCCAGCCCCTCATATCATATATAGTAATAACTATATAAGTTGATATATTAAGAGCTAAAGAAGAGAAAAATACTCTGCTTTTCCTTAGGTTGTTTGTACCCTGATAGGAGCAAGGAGGGAAGGACCATGTTATCCAAAGCTGTAGATAAATGTTTGTGTCAGTGATAGTCAAAAAGGTTGTGGGCCCTAATCAGATCTATTGTATAGCAGACCTTATAACTGTTAGAAATTTGCCAGGGTCCCTCTTCCTCTGTACACTAATGGTTCTTGTTTTATTGTTAGCAAATTGGCATTGTTGTCTTCCTAAGATTTAAAATAAAACATTTGTTATTTAAATTATAAATATTCAGCTTTGGCCATGCGTGGTGGTGCACGCCTGTAATCCTAGCACTCAAGAGGCTGAGGCAGGAGGATTGTTGCAAGTTCAAGACCAGCCTGGGCTCAAGGCCCGCCTGAACTGCACAGTGAGACCCTGTCTCAAAAAGACAAAAAAAAAAAAAAAAAAAAATCAGCTCTACCCAAAGATAATTCTCTACTTTTTTCTTTTTCTTTTTTTTTTAGTCATTCTCTACTACTAATAATTATCATAGGCTGAAAATTATTATCCTGTGTATCTTTATCTCTATTGTTTTAAGGATTTCTTATTTCAGTTTTCTCTAGGTGATGATATCCACCCCAAACTTTGGTCCTTTTAGAGTAGTTATCCTTAGTGGACTGTGACCAGAAGATCGATGTCCATTGTAAGAAAGGGGTAGAGTTACAGACCAGGAACTCTACCTAACCTGAAGGTGATTTTATGTATGCTATAGCCAGATGTTAAAATCTAGATATACTCTTGGCAGCAGTTCATGTATATCCGTGGGGAAAAGTGAGAATCAAGGGTCTACTTACTAACTGTCATAAGTTGAGATGTCTCCTAGGTAAAGAAGGAGTTAGAAATTCTAAATAGGTTATCATGTGATAACTATTTTAAAGATTCAGTCTTAATTTGGTGGTTCTTGTGGCTCAAAGCACAAAATTTAAACTGGTTCAAGCTTACCATTCTACTGAACTAGTAAGGTTAGAGAAAACTGTTTGCATATAATGAGTTAATGCTGATTCAGTTTCCTCCTTTATTTTTCCCTCATCTTTTCATAGGCAGAAGAACTTGAGTATTCTTGCGAAAAATGTGGTGGGAAATGTGCTCTTGTCAGACACAAATTTAACAGACTTCCCAGGTAAATTTAAAGTATGTGCCTTTTAAAAGTACTTAAAAATATAAGTGAAAAGAAGGCTAACAAGCTGAGATAGAGTATACAGGGTCGAGAGGTAGAGTGTTCTTGTATAAGAAAGGAAAAGAGTTTGGAGTGCTAAAGAGCAGAAGCATCTTGATAGGCCCAAGGAGATGGCAGTAAGAAAATGCAGCTGGTGAGACCTAATCCTCTTGAATTCCACACTGCCGATAAAAATCTACAGACACACGCATGAAAATCAGATAGGAAGAAAAATTGTTTGCATTTTGTGCATTCCTTTTTTTCTTGTAAGTTAGTAAGTTTCCTGTATTATGAGACAGTTCAGCATAATGAAATTAACTTATGTTTTATTACTGCTGTATAGACAAACATAAAATGAAGCTGGTTACAAAAAAATTATGCTGTGGTTACAGTGCAGCTTTTAATTCTTTCCAAGATTGGTCTCAGCCACAAACAAGGTTATTATTCACATGCATTATTTATGTGACAATTTGTCTGCAGTAATTTGCTTTCTTTTATCAGCTTCAGTTTGAGTAAGTGTGGAGGAATTTCTGGAACCCTGTCCCCAGAGACTAGTTCTTTTATATTCTGTAATCTACTCCTTTCTAGAAAACAAGTTTTTAAGGGAATCACTTTATGAATCATAGCAGTATTATATTGACTATAACCTGTATTTTTTATATTAATCTTATTTGGTATACTTTTGATATGCATAACAATAACATATATACATCATTGGAAATTTGTGCCTGAACATATAATATCCTCATTCTTATTTTTCCCATTCCCCTCCCCTTCCTTCATCCCTTCTTTCCCACTCTATTTGCAAAAGCCTTTTCCATTTTTTTCTTTCTATTCTCTTTTTTTTTCCCCCTTCTTGCCCTTTTCCCATTCTGCTTCCTTGTTCCCCTTCCCATTTGAACATTTTCTTCCTATTTCCCAATATTCATCATCCATTTTGGTCTTTATTTACCCTTTAGGTTTCTCACACAAGAGAATAATGTAGTATTTAAACATGTATGTCCAATGTGTTTCACTTAAAATTATGTTCTCTAGGTACATCCATTTACCTAAAAATGTCTGAAGTTTATCCTTCGTTATGGCAGTGTAATACTTCATTGTTTGTAAAAACCACATTTCCTTCATCCATTGATGGGCAGCTGGTGTTTCCAGAACTTAGCTATTGCATATTGTGCTGCTGTAAGCATGGGTGTGCGTATGTTGCTGTGGTGTGATGCTTTTAACTCTGGAGATACCAAGAAGAGCAATAGCTGGGTTAAGTGGAACCTCTAGTTTTAGCTTTTTGAGGAATCTCCTTACTGATTTCCATATTGGTTGTACCAATGTACACTCCCACCAGCAGTGGAGATGGGTTCTTTTTTCCCCACAGCCTCACCAGCATTTGTTACTGATTGATTTCTTGATGATAGCCATTCTTTCTAGTGACATGGAATCTCAGTGTTGTTTCAGTTTGCATTTCTTGAATGACCAGTGATACTGAACGCTTTCATAGATTTATTTGCTATTTGTACTTCATCTGAGAAGAAACTGTTCATTTCGGTTGCCCATTTTTTGTACTGGATCTTTTAACTTTGGGGTCCGGTTTTTGTTTTTGTTTTGAATTCTTCATATAGTCTAGATATTTTTTACTAAGTAATAGCTGGTATAATTTTTTCCCCATTCTGTGGGTTGTCTCTTCACTCTGTTGGTTTCTTTTGCTGTGCCAAAGCTTTTTAATATGATTCTCTGTAGTATTTCCTGTGCAGTCAGGGTTTTGTTCCTAAAGTCTTGGCCTAACCTGTACTTTTTACTTGAGGGACTTTGCTTTTTCATATTTTTGAGTGTTATAAGGCAAGAAGAAGGCAAGAAAAAAACTTAAGGTAAAGGATTGATTGTTTCCAGATGTCACTAAAGAAACCAATGTGCAATTAAAAAGAATTACTTGGCCAGTTGTGGTACACACTTGTAACCTCAGCAGTCAGGAGGCTGAGACAGGAAGAGCACCGCCAATTTGAGTCCAGCCTGGGCTATGTAGTGAGTTTAAGACCAGCCTGAACTACACAGCAAGATCCTATGTCAAAAAAAAAAAATAATCAATAAAAAATCTTGTTTGATATTACAAGTTGGATGTTCCATTTTCCATTCTCAAACTATTTAGTCTTTCAAATTAAAAACATATATTGAGGAGCATTTTTCTTTTTTCTGTTGGTCATGTATTAAATGTGAATTTATTTCAAACTTAGGTAAAATAGAAGCTTCTGTATCTTACATGCTAATGATTGGTCTTCTCCTGTTTTTGTTCATTTAATTTTTAAAGCCATTGTACTTTTTTTCTTGAAGGACCTGGTATCTGCTCACTTGTAATCTGCCTCATCATTGCAAATCAGTGATTCTGACTTACCTTCCTGTTTCATGTTACCTTGTATTTGGTTAAGATTATTGGGAAATTTATTCAAATGTTGGACTTTTTTTTAGTATTAGTTTTAGTCTCTTCACATCACTTGGATCTTTGTTGTCTTTTACATTGTGAATTTGAAAATCATGAATGGTTTGTTTTGTTTTGTCTTTTTGAGACAGGGCTTTGCTGTGCAGTTCAGGTGGCCTTGAACTCACTTTGTAGCCTAGGCTGGCCTCAAACTCAGTGATCCTGCCTCAGCCTCCCAACTGCTGGCATTATAGACGTGCACCACCACACCCAGCAGTGAATGCTTTTTATTTATTTATTTGCTTCTTAAAAAAGAACTACAACTGATGTCTTCAGTTTGCAGTTTTTTTAGTTTGTAGCTTCTGTGATCAAGGCATAGATAGTAAGAAAAGAGACAGTTTTCCATAGTCAGGTATTTTCTGCCCAAAACTGAAGTTTTTTCTTGTATGATTTTTTAAATTCAATTTTTAAAGTTGTTCTGGACTACAAAATATATTTAATACATCAGGCAGAGATTATATTCTATACAGTAAAGTCAAGAAGGTTACAACAACAACAACAAAAAGGGTACAAGAGTAAGAACCAAAAAGGCTAAAGGCCTTTTCAGGCGCACAAGTCAGATTTGGCATGCAAATTATTTTGTATAACTTTTATAGGTAGGGAAAAATTTTCTGTTTTTCTCTAAAGACAGTCCTTCTGAAATAAGATTTAATTCTTATCAAGAACTCCTTGAAATAATGTTTATCATCAAACTTAAGGGCCACACAACATTTTAGTTAAGTAGGTATTATTTTACCATGTGGTTACATGACACTTTCTTTTAAAGTTTATAACAGGGAAGTAAATTACTTGAGAATTTAATCCAGTACCAAGAGCAACATTTAAAAATTTAGTATTCTTGTCTGCTATATTTTATTGAGTTTTTAGAAGCATTATAAATATTTTACCAAGCCTCACTAATCTGCCAGTCAAAAATTGTTTTTATTTGTCCCTACCCCATACCTGGTACATGGCTGATACTCAGTAAATATAGTTTTTAAATTTTATTTTTTATTAGTGCATATTAACTTTACAAAATACTATATTTCAATGTGCTGACAGTAAACATACTTTGAAGTATCTTTAGTTTGGCCAGATGTATTCTTTAAACCAAAATTTATCTAATAGTTAGAATGATATCGCTTAATCTGAGAGAGTTCACCTGTATTATGTATATTAGTAGAGTCACCATCTCCTGTTTTTCAGGGTCCTCATTCTTCATTTGAAACGATACAGTTTCAATGTGGCTCTGTCACTTAACAACAAGATTGGGCAGCAAGTCATCATTCCAAGATACCTGACCCTGTCGTCTCATTGCACTGAAAATACAAAGCCACCTTTTACTCTTGGCTGGAGTGCACACACAACAATGTAAGTCCTTAAGAGGCAATGTCTTTACCTTCCCTTTTGAGATGGGCTTTAGTAGCCAATCAAAAGAATGACCAAGCTATAAAACATGACTTCAGGTAGAATCAGACCAAGATTTTAATTTTGGGATTTTCCTGTTAAATTACAGCCTGATTGAAGTAATTGAAGAAAATGCTTAAACAAAATTTCTCCAAGTATATTAGCTGCCTTTCTTAATAAGGTACATTGTAGGGAGCGCTCTTACACTTTTAGACCACTGGAAGATGTGAGTTACCATAAGAATCAACTGGACACTAGAAATACTGATTACAATGTTCTTCCCTAAAGTGCTATTTCAGTAGGTCTGAGATATCACTTGGGAATTGACGTCTTTAATAAATCCCTCAGCTGATTCTTTGGGACATGGAAATTTGAGAAGCCGTATACTAAATATTATGCTGGAACCCCCGAAATAGATTGTTCCTTCATAAATGTAAATTATCAGCAATGTGAGTCCTAGAAACTTTTCAGAGAGAAACAAAATAACCTTTAGATTTTGCTCAATCATTCAGGCTATGAACATCTTAGGATTTCTCTGAAGGGTGTGCTCTTTTCTACATACTTGCATTACTTTGGAACCAAATGCTGTAATTCTCTTCTGTAGTAAACACTAGTTTGATAAAAGATTAAGATCAGGATTCTAAAACTTGGGCAATGAAAAGGATTTTTGAGATTTTTTGTCCATGTCCTTAATTTTTCAGAGGCCATCCAAGGACATTCTGATTTTCCTAAAGTCATACAATTAGTAACTGAAAAAGCCAGATCTCTTGGCGAAAATGGAGTAATAGACATTTTAGAAAGTGAATGAACATTTGCCAACATGAATTGATGCATTTTTGTAAATGGTACTTCCTTTTGGATGTATAAGTTATGTCATATAAGTTTACACTAGAACGCTCAAAGGTCTAATAAAAGTATGGGCTTGAAGAGTCTTTATGTTTTGGGTTCTCTTTTCTCTTTTTTTTGGAGTGAATGTTTTTGCTAGTGCAAACTGCCCTCTGCTGGTGGAGTTTTTACTCGTCCTGGTTGTGGTGTGCCATCACCAATGTAGGATCTTTACGATCACAGACCTAAATCCAGACTCTGACTCTGACATTTAATAGCTTTCAGACCTTGGACAAATTCCTTGGCTTGTCCATAGGGAAAAGAACAGAGTGGTTGTCAACATAAAGTGAAGTAATATATGTTGAGTTCTTCCTGTAGTGCTTAACGTCTAGTTAAGTCCTCAATAAATGAGAGCTATTATTGTTTTATTGTTTACAAGAATTGAAACAAGGTAATTTACTCCAAGTTGTCGTTTTCATATGCATTACACTTCATTTTCAAAGCTATTCATTTTGATTATTATATCAGGAAGAGCTTAGAGATGGCATTTCATTTTCTCTCTTGGCCTCTGTTGCTAGTAATTTATAAGTATTATAATTGTTTGTTTTTCAAGAAGATGTATGAGTTATGGCACAAAATAATTCATATTATAAGTTAAATATGTATCTTTACCAGTGTAATTGTATATATTATATATACTGTATTTTCTAATTTTCTGATAGTTCTAGACCATTGAAAGCCTCTCAAATGGTGAATTCCTGCATCACCAGCCCTTCTACACCTTCAAAGTGAGTTGTATTTCTTGTGTACCCAAAATTTGTATTTTTAAAGATTTGGCTTTTCTTGATCACTGAGATTGCCCCCCTTTATTCTTTTTGCATGATAATTGCTCTGTACTATCCATATTTTAGAATTTTACTATCATTTAGAATACCGTATAACCTAGAATATAACAAGCTCTTTACAGCAAAAGAAGTTCAGATGATTCTTGCAGTATTTTCTTTTAAAACTTAAGATATTTCATCCTAAATCTCTAAAAATTGACTAATACAAGGGATTTTAAGAATTAAAGGAATAAAACAGGGGCTGGGGATATAGCTCAGCAGTACAGGCACCTACCTGCCTGGCAAGTGCAAGGTCATGAGTTTGATTCCTGGTACAAAAAAAAAGAGATGAACTAGCCCTGTTGGTCTACAGCACCCTTCTTCAAAGATAGGCATGGAATCCCAAACCTTTTACCTCTTGCTAGTCTGAGATTTAACATTCTTTGACACCGAATAGGAGAACTTCTGAAATCTGATAGGAAAACAACTCTGGATTCCCTGTAACCACATGCACTGGAAATGCAGCTATTCTGCAGATGTTTTATATTTTTTGTTTAAGACCAAAAATGTATCCTAGGAGGGAAATGAATGCTTTTTTAAGAAATTATGCTTCCTTTCTAAGATTTTGCTAGAATCAACAGTTCCTGATTAGATAATTCCAATTGACATAGTTGTCATTTGATTTTTAAATTTGTTTTTCTAAAAATTTGATGTCCCAAAGTACTTTTAGGAAAGACATTCTTGTTGTTTAAGGGCTTTGGTGGGGCTTATATAATCATAAAATGACATTTGGGAACTGCTGTTTTCTTTTCCTCCTGTTAATTATTTTTCAGTGCAATTAAAACCAGATGACTAACATGACTAGAAATCTGAAATGGTACCGATATGAATACTCTTGCCCGTTCTCAAGATACAAATGAGCAATACCACTTGGCTGCTTAGCAAGTGAGCAAGTGATTCATTCACAAGATGAATATTTTTCATTGCTACAGGCAAGCTGCCTTCTATAAATATAGTAATTATTAATGGAATGCACTCTTTTGTACCAAATCACTATAGTTGCAAGAGACAGATAGCTTCATTGGACATCATAATACCTTGGCATGGTCATCTGTTCTCCAGGGTCTATTGATACAAGAATGTGAGAGTTGTTCAGTAAAGGATGATTAGGCCCTAGAAGACCCAACATGCCGATCAAATTTAAAAGAGGCTGAATTATGAACCATAATACCATTGTTTCTACTGCATTGTTCTTTGTTACATTTGACCCTGGTAAACTAATAGCCAGGTGTCCTCTTCACTGAAGTATTTACCTGGGTAAATTCATATGTTCAGGTTTGCTTGGTGAGCATTAAATCAGAAATGAGGAATTAAGATGGCTAATTGGCTATTTCTAAGTTATACTAAGAACCCTTTGAACACATAACAGGAGGCTGTTTAAGTGTTCAGGCTGGGTTGCAGTAACACCTCAGCTGTTCCAGCTGCAGACTATGTGTGGGCTTTTCACTGACCACTGCCTCTTTTCTTTGATCTCTGCTGCTGTGCAGTCCTGATTTCCATTGTGCCCTCTTGCTTCCTGGTGTCATCACTCCATATGTTAATTTACAGTTTTCACATTTAGATTAACTACATTTTTCATATTTCATATATATATGTATGTATATATATACATGAGTTCTAACGAGAGCATACGAATTTATTTTATCCTCCATCCAAGAAAGTTGTTGCTCTTTGGCATTTACCTCTTTTCCTTTAGTTTATTTTCAACTCATTGAGAAAACACAGTAACGCCTTACTTACCTGGTGTAAGTAAGAATAATATTTGCTGTTCCACATAGATTAATTTTTATGTAACTGAAGTTTGCCTTTGTAAGCATTTATCTTTTAAAAGTTTTAGTCATTTTGGATGAAAATTTTCTAAAATACATTGCAGTCTTCCTTATATTTTTAGATATAGTAAATATAATTTACAGTGTTAATGATGTAAGATGAGCATTATGAGTGTTGGTTATTGGCACTGTATTAATTTGATACTACACTCAGAAGAAGCTCTAATTATTATAGGACAGTTTGCCTGTCCAAAAACGTCTTTATAGTTCTGTTTTCCTTTTCTATAGTTATTTTCTCTCATTTCCTAGCTCTCATTTCTTGATGAACTTGCTACACTATTTTATACACCAGTCTTAGGTGAGAGAGTGTCCCTCTAAGGTGCATGGGCTTTAGAACTGCCTCCTTAGAAGCTTTTTTCTTACTTTGGCCCCTGGAAGGCAGAGGTTGCCAGAAGCCTGACCTACCCATAATTGGATAAGTGGAATGTTACTGTTATTTTTAAGTGCATGAATCATAATTTAAAAGATCAAAAAGTAATTCTGATATACTTTTTTTGGCAAAAACATTTATCCATTGCAATGCCTGCATGAATTCAATAGATCAATAGAGTACTTTATAAAGACAATAGCAGACTTCATTGGGGTTGATCATTGACAGAAAAAGGTATGATGAGATCGTTTTATATATTGATGATAATATAGTAACATAGGAGTTATCCAGTTTTCAGAGCATGGCTCTTTAGAGTGGGCCAAAGGTAATGATTAATGTATCTCTTTTGAAAATCTATTTTCTCTGTTAAATAGTTTTCCATAACGGAAAAGTGTTTTGTTTGGTATTTATACTTGAAAAGAATAACAAAGACAAATGTTTATCAGATTTTTTTTTTTTTTTTTTAATTCCAGGAAATTCACCTTCAAATCCAAGAGCTCCTTAGCTTTATGCATTGACTCGGACAGTGAGGATGAGCTAAAACGCTCTGTGGCTGTCAGCCAGCGACTTTGTGAAGTGTCAGGCAATGAACAGCAACAGGAAGACCTGGAGAAAGTAAGTAATTTTTCCTCAGAGCATCTGACCTGTGAAGCTTTTCCTGTCCAAACAAAATACCTTTTATAACTAGTATCAGCAAACCTAAGAAATAACACAAAAGGGATCACAAACACAGTGGCTCTGTTTAAATACTAACATGGGGTTATTTGTTTGGATTTTGTTTTTGTTTTTGTTTTTGTTTTTTGTCTTTTTGAGACAGGGTCTTGCTGTGCAGTTCAGGCTGGCCTTGAGCTCACTCTGTAGCCCAGGCAGGCCTCAAACTCACAACAATCCTCCTGCCTCAGCCTCCTGAGAGTTTCGTTTTTTTGAGACAGTGTCTCACTTATGTAATTCAGGCTGGCCTCAAATTCAGTGAATCTCCTGCTTCATCCAGTCTGCTAAATCCTGGGATTACAAGCCCAACTACATACTAACTTTATTTTTTGGTTTTTTGGATCAGTCTTGCTGTGTAGTTCACTCTAGCCTTGAAGTCACTGTAGAGCCCAGATTGGCCCCAAACTCTCAGTTGTCCTGCCTCAGCCTCCCAAGTGCTGAATTACAGTCATGCACCACCTAGCCCTGATACCAGTTTTAAAGATTGTGCTTTCTCTAGCTACACTTGATCTTAGCTAAAAGGCCAGGAAGTAATTCTCTACCTACAAAAACTAGTCTGTTTTAAGAAATTAAAGTAATTGTAAGTAAAACTTCTTCTGTTGCCTTTCTAAGCTACTTTTACATATTAGACCTCAGATAATGATCTAATTTTAGTAACAATTGTTTATGTAAAGGAATTGTAATAAACATTTTACATCAACAAAGCAACCAAATAATTTATTTACATACTGAGTATGAAGGCCTGGCTACGTCATCATCTACCTTAACACTTAGTAATTAATACATTGACGATTTAAGCTTTTCTAGGTATTTCTATCATCTTATGTTACTGTCTATTTTAAACTTCGCTTTTGGTAATAGAATTATAGTAGTTACATTGTGTTCTCAGTTGTCTCCCACCTTACTTTAAAGCTAGTAGTAGAGGTTCCTCACCTTGAATGAGAATTGAAATTCAGAAATCCTTCTGGAAATAGCCAGGCATGGTGGCTCATGCCTGTAATATCAGCACTCGAGAGGCTGAGGCAAGAGGATTGCTGCAATTTCGAGGCCAGCCTGCGCTACAAAGTGAGTTGTAGGCCAGCCTAAACTGCATAGTAAAATCCTGTCTCAAGAAGGCAAAAAAGAAGGAAAAAAAAGAAATTTTTCCAGAAATAAAAGAAATGTTATTTAGACTATAACTTTTTAATATTTACATAATCTTGTACAGTTTTTACTTTTCTCATTTAAGACCAGCCAACATATAAAGTGGAATAGTAGGTGTAATCAGCAGACTATTTATAATACAATCCATCTGTACCTAGACAAAAATATTCACACTGAGTAATCTATTTTGAGTGATTTTATCAATTTTTACGTATTTCCCAAATTTCTACAAAGTATGTACTTAACACTTCATATAATCAAGAAAAAATATCAAGCCAAGTGTGAAAGTGTCCAGCACTCTGGGATGCTGAGGCAGAAGGGTCATAAATTTGCACCCAGGCTATCTCAGAATTTTTTTAAAAAGTTGGGAATGTAGCTCGGTACAAAGGCTCTGGGTTCAATCTCCAATACTGCCACAAAATACAAAAGTGTCGTGTTATTATGTAATTATTATTTTAAAGGTTAGGTTTACCAGATTATTTTTGTTAAATAACCCCAAGGAGCAAAGAAACTTTTAGAAATAAAGTTTCTTCATTTGAGTCTGATTAATAGGAAATAGAGGGATAGATCTTTTGCAAATGGAAAGGGGACCAAGAGATGGAGGGAAAGGGTCAGGAGGGGAAGTGGATGTAACAAGAATTAAGATATGTTGTATATGTGTAGCAACTCCTGGTGAATATAATCATTATGTACTACAAACATGCACTAACAAAAATAAAAACTCAAAAAAAAAGATTGCTGTATTTGTACACTCTGGTTTCCTCTAAAAGTAGCTCTTAAAAAAAAAAAGAAAATAAATAAAAGTAGCTCTTGTCTTTAGGGTTCAAAATTATGCAGAATGGAGCCTGAAAAGTCAGAATTGGAAAACTCAGGATTTGACAGGATGAGTGAAGAAGAGCTTCTAGCGGCTGTCTTAGAGATCAGTAGAAGAGAAGCTTCACCAACCCTCAGTCATGAAGATGACGATAAACCAACCAGCAGCCCAGATACAGGATTTGCAGAAGATGATAGTCAAGAAATGTCTGAAAATCAAGACACTGTGGAACCTGAGAAGCCCAGAACAGTCACAGAGGCAGGTAAGTGTAATGAAATGAACATATGTTAAAACAATTGTGTTCCAAAGCCCTGGGGGGGACAAATGGCTTCTACATAATCCAAACCTGAGATTTTAGAAATGTAAAGAATAGTAGAATATCACAAAATTATTTTCTACATGTACAGAGTCAGGGCTTGTTCAATTTTGAACTCTTTTATAATGCAAGTAAAATAAATTTATATTCAGTTTAACTAAAAGCAAAAAGCTGATTTTTTTATATAAGCATTAGTTTTCTGTCTTGATGCCAGCATTAATGCTTTCCCTTTCTCATAATCCCCGCCTGTAATATCATTGATGATATTAGTGCTTTTGTCTCTCTTCTAGCTCTTAATTCTTTTTTTAGTGCTGCATCTCCCTAAACTGAACTGAGGAACTTACTGTAATGTACAGTTCTTGATTATCTATTCCAATGGAGAATACTTGAGGTTATCAAAATCACTACTAATCATGGGTCTAGTTTTGATTTTTTGTTTTACAGTGCTGTGGATCAAACCCAGGACCTCTGTACAGTACCAACAAAGGTCCATCCTCAGCCCATTTTCTTTTCTTTGTTTACTATGGAACAATATATTGAGAAAAGACAAAAGTAGAGATAAATATAACGAACTCTCCCCCGCCCCTTATATCTATCACTCATTTTCAATGATTTTCAAGAAAAAAAAATCTGTCTTCATTTCTACCCAAAGTCATTTCTGTTCTACCTCCTTAATTTTTTGAAGTGAATCCCAGACATTATATCACTTAATCAGTATGAAATTGAGTTTCTTTAAAGGTAAGAAGGAACCATAACCTCAGTTTTCTTGTTACCTACACTGCCATTTCCAGTTGTTTATCTCCTTTCACCCTACAAACATCACAGCTCCTTTAGGAGTGTGTGACATCAGACTTTGCCGCCTCTTCGTGTAGCTGGGTTTTATTTTCAGTCACTCCCATTGACATCCTTAGGGCCTTCAACATCCTCATAAATAATCCTTTCAACATCTTGTTTTCTCAATTCCTGATCTTAATTCCAAAGATCATTTCTTCTGCATCATCTTAATCCTGCACTCATAAAGTCCTTTTTGCAGAGGTCCCCTTAAGAATGTATCCCCAGGCCATCAGCACCACCTGGGAACTTGCTGAAAATGTCTGTTAACCCCACCCCAGACTGACTGAGAAACTGTACGTGGGACTCAGCCCTCTGTGTTTCAGTAAGCCCCCGAACTGGTCTAGAGCATACTGAAATTCTAGCAGCACTGTCCTAGACTTTGTCATCATCAGCAACTGTACCACATTTGAAACCTTTATTTCAAATATCTCTCTCTGACCCTTCTCTCCTTCTAGCTTACCTAGTATCATACTTTTACCATAACAATAAGGCCTCCAGTTCCTTAACTCTTTTTTTTGCTATTCAGCACCTTCCTTATTCCACCCACAAGCCATAATTTGATACTCTTACCTCCTTCCTCTTTTCTTCGGTCACAGTAGCCTGACAAAACCCTAACTCACAACTCTACTGACTTCCTTTTCCATGCCTGTACCACACAGCTGAAGAGTGCTGGCAAGAAATCACAAAACTATTAAGTAGACTTTCCTGAAATTCACAATTGCACTGTTAAGTGGACACTGAACACTACTAGTCAGTTCTATTATGCTTCCTTCATAAATTTATTTTCTGTCTCCATGATGTCTTCCTGAAGTCTCTAGCACTCCTTTTACACATCTAGACTCATGACATAGCTGTGTATTTTTCACAGATAAAATCATATAAAAACTCTGTCTTCACTCTCATTACTCTGGGAGAAGCATGTTCAGTCTCATCTGAGCCAGCTGCTCTATCCACATGCAAACTCTTCTGTCTTGTACCTTCCCAGTTTTCCTTCTGCACCAGGTCCTCTTTTCATCTCTTATCTCCATGGTGTCTTCTTGTTACGGTTTATATCTAGAGGTCCCCCAAAGCCTCATGCACTCACAGTTGGGGCTTTTGGGAGGTGAGTCCACTGATGAATTTGTAGCCAAATCTGATGTTGGAAAGTGAAAAGTGGTCAGAGAACATGGGTGTATCACTGGGTATGTAGCCCTGTAGCAGAAAGACCAATATCAAACCAAATGGAAGACTCTTTGCACCAAGGAGTTAGAAGGCACCTTTCATTACTCTAGTGAACTGGGGAACCCAGAGGCTCAAATCACCAGCCCAGAGTCAGATTTGAGTTCAGTTTAAATAGGGTTTTCAAGTGGGAAGAACAAAGCTGATAGCAGGTTATTACATGATGGGCTACATGGAATATAAGAATTATGTCATATACTGTCAGGCAGGTTTGCTTGAAAAGAATTGTTTAGTGTTCTGGGAAGGAGGGGAGTGGGGTGTGAGTGGAGCAAGTAGAGTTAAATGGGTCCTTGATGGGCCAGTCTGTCCCAGACATGAAGTCCCTAAAGCAAGTTGGAAACAAAATACATTTTTCTAACTAAAGGAAACACAAGCTGGACACAGTCAAGTTGACCCGGCACATTATCAAAGAGAAGCAGATAGTGAAGACTAACTATCTACATGACAGGCCGCATGAACATAGTCACAGGCTCTGAACTGATCTCTAACTTTTGCTGTAATATGCCTACAAGTATGCTATTCTATAAGTGTGCCCTTACAGCCTGGAAGCATCCATCTCACTCTCCTCCCTTGATCCCTCTCCACTTCCCACCACTATTCCATGAGCTTTTCCTCTACCATGGCCCTCTGCCATGCTACCCTACCTTGGAAGTGAGCTGACTGGACTGAAACCTCTACAGACTAAGAGCCAAAATAACGCTTCGTCCTTAGAGTTGAGGGTGTGAAGTATTGTGTCTCAGCAGTGGTAAAGTAACCTAGACACTTGCTGGCGCCCTTTTTTGACAGGCCTGTTTGACGCAATGTTGAGCTTCATAGAGACAGCACCGGGGCAGCTAGGAGTGAACTCATACTGGGCAGCTCTGTGCCTGCTGAGGAAAGATGAACATGGCACAGGAGACCTTAACAAGCCTACAGGCAAAATGCTTTGCACACATTCGTTGTGCAGACTTGCTGAGCGGAGCATAAGAAGCAGCACACAGAGGCTTCAGCCAGTTTCTCAGTTTCCACCGTTTTAAATTGTTTTTTGGCACTTCTGTGGGTTGAACCAACCTAGGACACTATCTCTGAGCCACCCGCTTAGCCCTGGCTATTTAATTTTGATTCCTCCCTCTACTAGTTGTGCCTTCACTATATCAGTAGGTGCCAGCATCTACCCAGTTGCTCAGGCTGAGAAACGCATTTACTTTGATGTTTGGTTTGGTTAGGTTTGACTTCACAACTTGTTTTCAGTCCATCAGCAAACCCACTCAGCAGTACCTATAAAATATATTCTAAGTTCAGTTATTTACAGCATCTTCATGGCAACTGCTTAAACTTTCCACCTCTGGCCTAGTGCCTAAATAATGTCTTTTCCACTCTTGCCCCAATAGACCTTCTCAAAATTAAACACCCAGAGTAATCTGTTTAAAGCATAAGCCACACCATGCTATACTTGCACTGAAAGTTTCTTGTGATGTCTCAGGACACGTAGTAACTGAGCTTCTTATTGTGCCATTTCCCCGCTGTCTCCCACTTTCACTCCCCTACCTTAGCCCACTTGCCTTCTCTCTGTCCTCCAGGTATGCTAACTTCATTCTCACCCCACAGCCTTTACATTTAAGTTCTTATATCCCCAGCTTACAGCAATGTATTTTCAATACAGTAGATCCTCAATAAATATTTGTGACCCTTCAGACTGGCCATGTGGTGAATCACTGAGGAGCAGCAGAACAATGCTGAGTAAGGTTTCACAGTCTCCAGACTCTTGCCACTGGGGGTAGTGTACATAAAGGCTCAGAAAGGAGAAAGGCTGTAGCAAATTCGTGGACCTAAAGAAAAAGTTGAGAATGATTTGTGTGACCAGAATATGGTGCTGAAGAGGGAAGATGAGGCCTAAAACCATATTTATTTAGCAGTTTGACTTTTATTTCAAAAGCATTGGAATTACTGAGTATTGTAAGGAAACAAATGTTTTTAGTAAAGATTGGTATTTTTAAAAGTGGGGGGGGTGATGCTTCCTGCAATATAGCACATAAATTAGAGAGAACCAGGGTAATTCTGTGAGACCTGTTAGCAAGTTACTACAAAGTCCAAACCAAAAATTAATAGTCTCCTAAGCCAAAGTTTTTGGCTCAGAAGTAGAAGTTGATGGATTCAGGATTTAGTTAGGGAAATAATGGTTTACCTGAGGTGAGGGGTAAATGAGAGTAAGCAATAAAAGTTATGCTTAGAAACCAAGTGTGGTGTAACACACAGCTGTTATCCCTGTACTCTGGGAAGCTGAGGCAGGAAGATTGCAGATTCAAGTCCAGCCTGGGCAGTTTAGCAAGATTATGTCTTAAGCTGGGCGTGGTGGCACACACCTGTAATCCCAGCACTCAGGAGGCAGAGGCAGGAGGATTGCTGTGAGTTCAGGGCCAGCCTACACTATAGAGCAAGACTTGGTCTGAAAACAAGAACAACAAAAGACCGTATCTCAAAATTTAAAAGGAGGGATGTAGCTCACTGTGTAGCTCACTGGGTATTCAGTTACCCAGTACCAGAAAAAGCAAAAGGAAATAAAAAATAATCCTCAGCTTTCTGTGTTTGCCAAAAAGCAAACAAGGGTGGGCAGTGATCTCATTCACTGAAATAAAAGACATGGGAAAAGGAGAGGTTTCAGCTCAGGTGGGAAAGAGGTAAATGATACATTCAGGGTAAGAATGTTACGTTCACCTGTCAATCCAGCTCCTCTAGACGCTGAGGCGGGAGGATTGCAAGTTTGATGCTAGCCTAGGCAACTTAAAGAACCTGTCTAAAATAAAATTTGTTAAAAAGTGGCTGGGATATAGCTCAGTAGTAGAACACTTGCCTAGCATATGAGCAAAGCCCTGTAATTGGTTCCCAATAATGCCAGAGAAACAAAGGGGCGAAACACTTTTGCACTCAATAAATTCAATGTTGTCTTTTCTTCTAATGAATATTCACGCAGCAATTTAATATATATGTATTTTTTGCCAGATACATTTAGATTTTATTGCCTCAGACAGTACATACGCTCCAGCTGCCTCATTCCCGTCCTGCCCTGCCCCCCACCATGGGGGGGTCAGGCCTCCCCAGGAGTCCCTGCTTTGGTGGCCTGGGCCTACAGGAGTTCCTGCTGCAGCTGAGCAAGGGCCTCCCTCTCCTGCTCTGACTGCTGCTCCAGGTCTCAGAGCTGGTATTCGTACATCTTAATTTTGGCTGTGATATAGTCCAGCCTCCTCCCCACTGTGGCCTGAGCCTCCCCCAGCTCCTGTTTGACCAGCACAGGACCCAGAAATGTAAAGACCACGTTGGACCCATCCAGCAGGGCCAGTTCCTCCTTCACAATATTATTTTCCGTTAGTTGTGCCTCAAGCTTCTTCCTCCCGGACATAGATTTACTTAAGTCTTTCTGTAGCTGTTGATATTTCTCCACTTCTACCTGCAGCTTGTTTTGGATAAGTTCAGCCATGGTGAAGATGAAAGTCTACTCACATTCTCCTTGGAGTATTAAGAAACCCACAATTTAATATAATTTAAAATAACTAGTTGTGGTTTTCATTGTAAAGCCAAAATGCTGTAAGCTTTAGAGTGTCTGTTTAAGCGGAGTGTGGTGGCCATGCCTGTAACCCTAGCACTCTGCGAGGCTGAGGCACAAGGGTAATAAGTTTAGGGTCAGCCTGCGCTGTGGTGAGACCCTGTCTCCAAAAAGAGAGAGAAGTATCCATATAAAATGTAGGATTAGGACCATTAAAGAGCATATACACTAACTTATAAACAGTTTCATAAAATGAATGTGTAAAAGTAATTTTCGTTGACTGTTAAATTCTTTTTGTGAGACTTGCCTTAACACAATGAGAATTTTTACTTTGTGAGATGTTTTTTGTTTTTAAAAAGTTCTCTTCCACTCTTACCTGTATTAAAAATTAGAATGAAATTTTGTTATAGAATTCACATATCCAGAACATCATAATTTCTAATGATCCTAGTTATCCATAACCTAGAGATTGAGAAGGGACAAAAACAAAAAAAATGAGATTTTCTTACCTCCTTGAATGATTTTAAACATATGTACTATGACAGCTTTCTATAGCATTTATTATTTTCTTCTTTTTTTATTTAGCATATATACAAGATTTGTTCGATTTTGGGGAGTTGAAGGGTGCTGAGGATTTTTTTTTTTAATGCCAAAAAAATTTTATATGAACCTTTTGGCCTTCAACAGTGTCACTGATAGGATTGAACCCCAAGGCCTCATGCATGCTAAGCTCATGCTCTGCCACTGAGGTTCACTGCCAGCCCTCATTAGTTTGGTTATTAATACGAAAATAAACAGTCTGTTTTGACATATGATGTAGTAAGTGGGAAAATCCCAGTAACTACTTAATCATGTTAGCTCATTCATACTGCATTTACTCTAACAATACATATTTCTAGAACTTGGTTGTGTGACACACTGACTCCTCAATATTACAGATACTCATTCTTCCCTATTCTTAATCATTGTGTCCTCCTGATGATGATCTGTTAACATTTCAGACCAGTGCTGTACATAGTGGTTCTCAACCAAGGGCAGGTCCCACCCCTCCTTTCGAGGACCGTGTGGCAGTGTCTTTCATGTTCGGTTGTCACAACTGGAGATGAATGCTAATGGCATCGAGGAGGAAGAGGCCAGGGATGCTGCTGAAACTACAGTTCTATAGTTTGACAGACTCTTCCCTGTCCCCAAGTCCAAAAACCACTGGCCTGCCTCAGTTGTCAGTAGTACTGGGGTTTGGAAACCATGATGTAGATATAGTAGATTAAATTGTATGCTCCATGCTGGGCATGGTGGCGCACGCCTCTAATCCCAGCACTCAGGAGGCTGAGGCAGGAGGATCATTGTAAGTTTGAGACCAGCCTGGGCTACAGAGTGAGCTCAAGGCTAGTCTGAACCACATAGTGAGACCCTGTCTCAAAAATACAGGAAAAAAAAAAATTGCGTGCACCAGTCCTTAGATGGGGTTATGGTAAGTTACTCTCAACAGTAGGTGTCACTCTAGTCCTAATATTTGCTTATCAGAGAGAAATTTACAAAATAATACTGCATTCTCTTTCCTCAGATCCTGCCAGTTTTACTGAAATAACAAAAGACTGTGATGAGAATAAAGAAAACAAAACTCCAGAAGGATCTCAGGGAGAGGTTGATTGGCTCCAACAGTATGATATGGAGCGTGAAAGGGAAGAACAAGAACTTCAGCAAGCATTGGCCCAGAGCCTTCAAGAGCAAGTGAGAGATCTTCTGATGCTACCTTTTCCACACCTGTCTTTCCTAAGAAATAGTGTAACAGTAACTAACATTTGTTGAGTACTTATGTGTAGGCATTGTTCTAGATGATTTACACACAGTAAGATATTGATTCACCCCCCAAAAAATTGTTTAGAACTTGCTTTGGATTTGGAACAGGTACCTTTATAGATTTTCTTGTTTTAAAAATTTAAATATAACAAAATGTCTTTTAGTTATATTCCATACTGTACTGTACTGTACTGTATCACATGCTAAAGCGAAACGGTACTTGGAAGACTTCTTTTGCAAGCTTTAGATACAGTGTACCGTGATTTTATCATTAATATGTTAAGAGAATATATTACATCAGAGATAGCATTTGAAATTATCAGATTTTGGTAATAGCACATTTATTTGCTGTTTTCCTGTACTATTCTTAAAGTTTTACACTTTTTATTTGGTGGTTTGTTTTTTGTTTGATGTGGTGCTCCAGATCAAACCCAGGACCTTATACGCAAGCATTCTGCTGCTGAGCTAGGTTCAGCTAGATCTGCAGCCCACAATTTTTACATCTTTATGCTAGGGGATTATACAGTAGGTGGTGTTTTCATGGTATCTAATCCCATTCATTCCAAGTCATGTTAGTGAAAAATTACCAAGACTCCCTAGAACGAATGCATTGTTTTAATGCTTACAGATTAAGGTTTAAAAAAAAAATTTATCCGTTGGTTCTCAGTCTTAAGTACTCATTAAAATTATCTGAAGAAGTTTTAAAAATACTAATATCTGGATTGTTCTGTCCCTCAGAAATTCTACTATGATGTCTAGGCATTTGTATTTCTCTTCTTTGCCTTTAATCTGGATTTTTTTCTCCCATTACTGGGGATTGAACCAAGGAGTGCTCTACCACTGAGCTATATCCTTAGCCTCCTAGAAATACTTCCTCTAAGACAGAAGACCAAGGTCTGATTTCTTAGCAAGTTATTTAACAGTACAGAAAAAGAAAGACTTCAGCATTCCCCATTTGCGTGGAGGCGAGACATATATCTTACTTTTCTATCAGTTAGCTCAGTTAAAACACGCCTAGCTGGGTGTGTGTGGCTCACATCTGCAGTACCAGCACTGAGTGCAGAACTAGGAAGAGAAATACTCAATGAGGCTAAGATAGGAGGATCACCAAGAGTCCAAGGCCAGCCTGGGCTACATAGTGAGTTCAAGGCCAGCCTGAACTATACAGCAATATCCTGTCTCAGAAAATCAAAGAAAAAAGATGAGAGCATCTACTTTGGTATATCTTCGGTGATCTATTAATAACCAAAATTTTTGAGTATAAAACAACTCAGGAAAAGTTTTATTTTTCTTTAATTGTGCATTATTTGTGAATTAATCTTCAAAGAAAAGAGAAATTTTTATTGTCAGTATTTTCTTACTCCCTTTTATAACTAGTCGTCTAGTTTGAGGCATTTGCAGGAGTTATTAAAGGTTAGTTTTATTTTTTTAGCTAGTTGTACAGACCAAATGCAGGAGTTAGATTGGTACTCTTAACTGGGCATGAGCACTGGAAGCAAGCACTCTGCCATTTGAGCTCCAGCCCTAAATTCAGCAGGTACTATCTTTTTTTCAAAAGAACTCCAGATATATTAAAGTAAGTCATTGGGATTCATTTAGAATTGCTACCAAGCATCTACTCTGTATCTGGTTTCTTTAGTAAGAATAAAAATAGGTATGAATGCTGTCTTATAGAAATAGTATTCATCTTTCTGTCAAGGAGTGAGCAGTGTGCTAGAGGCAGCTCATCATCAGCTCAGAAGATCTCATTGTGTATTTCTCTTCCCAGTTCTGCACTCAGTGTCATGTGAGTAGCTTGAAATTGGCTATAGTAAGAATATTTGTACCATAGACCCAGTTAAGGTTCTAAACACCCTATAATCACAACACTCAGGAGGCTAAGGCAGGAGAATCAAAGAGTTTGAGGCCAGCCTGGCCTCCATAGTGAATTTAAGGCAAGCCTGAAAACTACATTGTAAGTTCCTGTCTCAAAAAAATACATGTATTTGTACCATGGAAATTAGCATATGATGTAAATATGGGAGAGGAAGACAGCAGTTCGCTATGTGTCCAGCTGATTTTAGGGTTTTGGGGGGCACTTCGTGCTAAGCTGGATCCCCAGTGCTTTTTTTTCTGGGATAAGAGGACAGGACCTTGCTAAATTTTTTAGGCTGGACTCAAACTTAAATCCTTCTTCCTCACCCTCCCAGAGGGCTGGGGTTATAAGCATGCACCACTGCCCATGCCTAGCTCAAGCATTTTATGTGTATAAGTAAGGATATTACTTCATAATCATATTACATTATAGCAAGACCCTGTCTCAAAAACAAAAAACAGCCAGGCGTGGTGGCACACGTCTGTAATCCCAGCACTCAGGGAGGCTGAGGCAGGAGAATCATTGCGAGTTTGAGACCAGACTGGGCTACAGAGTGAGCTCAAGGCCAGCCTGAACTGCATAGCAAGATCCTGCCTCAGAAAGACCAAAAAAAAAAAAAAAAAAATCCAAAACACCAAAAATAAATCAAGAAGAAAGTGATAGAACCAAGACCTACATAGAACCAGACCAGACCTTCTGACATGAGAGAAGTCTTTATTGGACAAGGAGTAGCAGGCTGCCTAGCGGACCAAGGCAGTGCCGAGCTGAGCAAAGGATGGGCATTTAAATTCTTTTTTGGGAAGGTGTCCATGGGCCAGAAGAGCCCGAGCGGGGGTGGGATGGGGTGGAATGTTTTGGGTCAGAACAACCCAAGCAGGATGGGTTAGTTCTGCCAAAGCAGATGAGGTGGAGTTGGCTTTTGTGGCCGAGGGGAACTGAAGTGGAACAGGTAAGGGAAGGAGAGAAATATTGAGAGTTAAAAGTTTTCCCACAAGGGGGGCTGGCTGCCTTGTGACTTATCAGAAAGGTCAAGCCCCTCATAATGGTGCATGCTTGTAATCCCAGCACTCTGGGAGGCTGAGGCAGGAGGATCATAGCATGGGCAACTTAGTGACTTAGTGAGAGCCTGTCTCAAAAAAAAAAAAAAAGAAAGAAAGAAAATAACAAAGCATTATTAACCAATACTTCTGTGGAAGCTGATTTACCCTCATTAAATAGTCTAATCAAGTATTCTAATACCTCTTTAAATACTTTAGTGTTGTTCTTGTCTCTTAGGAGGTTTGGGAACAGAAAGAAGATGATGACCTCAAAAGAGCTACAGAGTTGAGTCTTCAAGGTATGGAGATTATTTAATTACATTTTTAAATGGTAAAATGTATAACACATAGATGAGTGGATAAAATGTTTTTAAACAATAACATATTTAAACTCTTCCCAGGTACAGAAGTAGAACCTCAAAAGTTACCTGTAGCCAGGCATGGTGGCACACACCTAATAATCCTAGCACTGAGGAGGCTGAGTCAGGAAGATCTTGAGTTTGAAGCTTGCCCAAACTACAAAAATGATACCTTTCCTCAAAAAAAAAAGTTACTTGTGCCTCTTCTCTATTCCTCTGAGAGGAACTCACTATTTTTAACATTGATATTCACTCGCTCTTTTTTTATAGTTTTAGTGTCTGTATCTACCCTTCAGCAGTCTGAGAACAGTAAAGTGACAGAGAGCAGTGGTGGCGTGCGTCTGTAGCCCAGCACTCTGGGAGCTTGATGCAGGTCAACCACAGGTTTGAGCACAACCTGGCAAATTGGTGGCTCAATAACACCATATTAAATTTAAAATAAACTAAAAATAAAAAGGCACTTCAAGTTAAAAATAAAAAAGTGCTGGGTATGTAGCCCAGTGCAGAGGCCTGAACAGTCTATCCGTTCAATGAAAGGCTAACACTCCCATTGCGAGGACTCGAGGACTCAGGAGAACAAAGTGTGGCTTCAGTTTTCTCTTGAATTTCTAAAAGCTCCGTCTGGGGAAGTTGGTGGGCAGGAGTTGTGAGTATTGAGTAGTGTAAGGGTGGCATGGTGCTGGCATTTGTGGGCAGTTGGGGAGGGGACAGATACACGTTGTCCTGGAGACAGGGCTGACTTCCCTTATGTGTTTCTAACATCCCTGTGACCTTTCTCCAGCTCTTGCTTTGGTAGTATGAGGTGTGAGTCCCTGGCTGACCTCGTCAGCAGGGGATGGAGGAGAAACTAAGGACACAACTGAGGATCTAAGCTAGGTACAAACAAGCATTCTGTCTTCAGGGTTAAAGGCAGTGAGCTGGTGGCAGGATGGCTGGCTGCAGTCACAGTGCTTGGTCTGGACTGTTAGTCCTCCACGTCCATGCAGATGCTCTGGATCTCCTGCCCTTCTCCTAGAGATTCCTTCTGACTCTCTCCTTTATGTGAATCTCTCATTTCCTGTATCTCATTCTTCCTCACCCTTGCACACTTGTATTTTGGTGAAAAACATCATCCAGTAGTTTGCTTAAGAAAGAGGGCATAACACTGGGCAAGGTGGCACCCGCCTATAATTCACCAAGTACTTCACATTTATGTGCTGTTTTTATGATACAGAATTTGGGGAACTAGGATTATGTGTAAAATTATATATTCTTTTCCATTTTATTCCTTTCTCATGAGGGTTAGACCCTTTGTCATGGGCTGGGGATATAGCTCAGTTGAATAAGCACTTGCCTGGCAAGTGCAAGGTCCTGAGTTCGATTCCCGGTACCACAAAAAAAAAAAAAAGATTTATAGACCCTTTGTCATGTAAATATGTGTAAAAGAAAAGGGAAGGTTATTGTAACGTACTCCGCCTTTGCAGTTGTTCCCCAGAGTAAATTGGGTGATTCGTGTATGTGATGCCAGAGCGAGCCCTGCACTGACTGGTCGGAACTGTGATATTGCTTCGAGCTTTCTTAGGGTGATAAATGTGTACCTCCAGCTACTTTATCTTCCTACTCACATCTCTTACAAAATTTCGCCTTTCTTTCTTCAGAGTTTAACAGCTCCTTTCTGGATGCATTGGGCTCAGATGAGGATTCTGGAAACGAGGATGTTTTTGATATGGAATACACAGAAGCCGAAGCGGAGGAACTGAAAAGAAATGCAGAAGTAATTTTTTATCCCTGAGGAGAACTGGTCAGATCATCAGTGTTACTTCTGCTCTTTACCCTGGAAGAGCTGGTCTGGTGTCTGCCACAGGTTTATTTCTGCCCTTTCAGCAGCCACCAAGTGGTCTTCACTATCTCTTTGATTTTCATTTCTTACCTCTAAGATTCAGAACAAAACAAATACATCCTGACCATCCTGTGTCCATGTTAGATAAGATCCTGAGTATGCATATGAGTAAAGACAGTGCATGTAAAATTACTTTTAGTTCCACCAAGTAACTGTATGATCTGTATAATTAGTGAAAGCTGTTAATTATGTAATGAGAACACATTGGTCCTTTTTTTACCCTTCTCTTCCCTCAAATAATTGCCTTTTTCCTGTTTGTCTTCTCTGTTTGTGTCTGTGAGTGATGCTGGTGTTGGTTTTTTGAGACAAGGTCTCACTGTGCAATTCAGGCTGGTTTTGAACTCACAGCAGTCCTCCTGCTTCAGCCTCTCGAGTGCTGAGATTACAGGCAACCACGACCACACCTGGCTTCCTACAAATTTTAATTACTCAGAATCCAAGGCTGGGTGTGGGTGACACGGCGGTCGTTAGCGTTTTGACATGCATGTTTTGTTATTCTCAACTCCACATATGCTTAAAAATGTCATAGTGTAAGAAAGTTTTTATCCTGCTTGTTGGTTATACTCTGTACTCAAATGAACATGCTGTTTATTTTTAACTAACATTGAGTGTTTAAATTTTCATTTTTTATCATACTAATATATTCTCTATTTTAGATTTTAAATCTCCAGAAATAATTTACTGCATCAAAATTCATGAACATTTAAACAGTTTGATTTACACATAGCTACGTTCCTTCACAAATTCATGCCTGCAGAGCATGAATATCAGTTTTTGTTTCCTTTTTTACTAGCAATATTTAATAACATTTGAAACATATAAAATGTGAAAGTTCATCCCTACAGCAACACAACTTTTTTCATTTTGTTGTCCAATACTTAAATGTCTATTTTTGTAGGACCATAGTTATTATGTAAATTTCTATGGATTTGAAAAACAAGTTAACACGTAGCTAATCCAAGTTTTTTTTTTGATTCTTGAGCCAGGGTCTCACTATGCAATTTAGACTGGCCTTGAACTCACTTTGTAGCCTAGGCTGGCCTAGAACTCACAGCAGTCCTCCTGCCTCAGTCTCCCAAGTGTTAGGATTACAGGCATGCACCACTACACATGGCAGTTTTTTTTTAATTTAATTTAATGTATTTATTTTGGTTTTTTGAGACAGGGTTTCACTACGTAGTTCAAACTGGCCTCAAGCTCATCATGATTCTCCTGCCTCAGCCTCCCATGTACTGAGATTACAGGGGTGCCCTACCATGCCCAGCAGAGTAATTTTTTATTATTTTAACTGAACAATATTGACTGAACTGCTACACCATCAGCCCACCAACTATTGTTGGGTATATTGTCAGTCCCAGTTTTTCATTATTATAGATAATGCTATATGACTAATTTGGTACATAGCTTATTTTCTTCTTTTTAATTATTTCATTACAATAAATTCTTAGTTGAAGGCGAATTCCTGGACCAAAGGATACAAACACTGTAACCACCAGATTTCATTATTGAATCCGACTAAACCCCTGGCCAGCCCTGCATGCAGGACATACCTTCTCTATTCTTCCTTCCTTCCCTCTCCTTTTGTTTCTTCTACTTTTTCTCTTATATGCCTCAATAAATATTACCCTGTTATGCTCTACATAAATAAACCCTGCCCTGAGGCTTAGCTGCATCAGCTTTGATAATAAATTCAGATCCAGTGTTTTGCTTTTATTCAAATGAGAAGTCATACCCACTTCTGTTTTCCAGACGGGGACTCTCCCTCATTCTTATCGGCTTATCAGTGTCGTCAGTCACATTGGCAGCACCTCTTCTTCAGGTAAATGGATATTGTCGTTTGCCCTTTTTTATGTTCTTTGCCTGGCTTTGAGGTATAAGCTGAATGCATCATCGATGGCCTTGAGGGCTTATCAGTGGGGGCTTGACCATAGTGACCCTGGTTCCCTGCCTGTCGCCTGTCTTTGAGCACAGGTGCTTTTCCATCTCCTGCCATAGCAGTTTGTGTACACCCATATTTATTACAGCATAATTTGAAGCAGCCATGTCTCTTCCCAAAGTGAGAGCCCAAGGGAGTAAATAAACCCAAAAGTACAGTTATTATCAGAGGGAAGAAGACTGATTGGGTGGTAGAATAATGGAGATGAGGGTGGAGAAAATTAATTAATCGAACAAGCCATCATCTGTATAACTGAGCAACAAATGTGAAGTTAACATCATGTAATACAGCATCCAGTGTTAATTCCCTACTATTTTCTCTATAATTTGGTTTTTCCCTCATTGTTTATGTAATACATAGTGCAAAGACATTATGTAATACAGCATCCAGTAATAATTCCCTGCTATCTTCTGTATAATTTTGTATTTCCTGTATTGTTTTTGTGTTATTCTGGTTTTCTTTAAAATAAAAACAAAAGGAAAAACTTAAAAGCTTTTCCTTGATCACTCTCAGTGTGAATTGTGTTAACAGGTGTAACTGCTTATTGCAGGTCATTACATTAGTGATGTGTATGACATTAAGAAACAGGCATGGTTTACTTACAACGACCTGGAAGTATCTAAAATCCAAGAGACTGCTGTGCAGACTGATCGAGATCGGAGTGGTTACATCTTCTTTTATATGCACAAGTAAGGAACTGCCCAATACCAAGGAACTGACAAAAAATTACCTAAATTCTTCAAGAATAAAATGTTCCCTCATTACTTGGTTTTTATTGCTTTTGTTCAAACAAAAACAATAAATTTGATATTTCCTTGTAAGTATAGAAGATTTTCTCTCTTAACTCAGCGTTAGCTATTCATTTCACACAAAAAAACTTATTTGTTGCACAATATTATGCACATGTAGAACTTAATAGTGTTTTATGATAAAAGATACTATACCATAAACTTTTATGCCCTTTTACTTTTTTGTTTTTGTTTTGAGACAGGGTCTTGCTGTGTAGTTCAGACTGGTCTTAAACCCACTTTGCAGCCCAGGCTGCCTTGAGCTCACAGTGATCCTGCTGCCTCAGCCCTTAACCTCCCGTGCTTTGAGATTACAGGTGTGTGCCACCACACCCAGGTTAGTCTTGGTCTTCTAGTTCTATCAGCTAGAAGGTTTGACTGATATGAATGGGAGCTGCGTAGATTTTTTTTTGAGACAGGGTCTTGCTACAAAGTGCAGGCTGGCCTTGAACTCACTTATGTAGCCCAGCCTAGCCTTGAACTCACAGCAATCCTCCTGCCTTAGCCTCCGAAGTGCTGGAATAACAGGCCTGCATTACCATGCCTAGCTGCATAATATCTTTATTGCCAGTTCACCCCATTCTCAAAAATCACTGTCCAGGGTTTTAAAATGGTAATGGAATAAATGAGATACTTACTTAGTAAAATGTAGGCACCAAATGGGATTGTGCAGACTATCAATATCCCTTTCCTGTGGCTTTTCCTGTGCTTTGGTTCTATTCACTGACTTCCTGTTGTATTTTTTGTTTTATTTGAAGGGAGATCTTTGATGAGCTGCTAGAAACAGAAAAGAACTCTCAGGCACTCAGCATGGAAACGGGGAAGACTGCCCGTCCGACCTCATGAGAAAGCCTCCTGGGTGGTCAGTGTGCACTGCATTTTCTCTCTCACTGCCACCGATGTCACCGTTTCTCTGCCCAAGGGAATTTGGAATTCTCCTTGATGCGGGAGCAGCAAACAGCTCAGGGCCAAACCAAAAGACAAACTGCAGCTATGTGGAATACTCCATGCTATTTTATGGACACCTTGGTCTCATCTGTAGCTGATTATCCTCTTTTTCTCCTACAGGAGTGGTACTTCGTTTTGTCTTAGGAGTACATGTTGTAAATATATATATATATATATGTACAGACATATGCGGGATGAATGGAGCCTTAAGGAGTTGGGGTGAGTTACAAGAGTGCACCTGCTCAAAATTAACTGCAAGCCAGGCCTGGTGATGCATGACTATACTCCCAGCACTCGGGAGGCTGAGGCAGGAGGATCGCTGTGATTTTTAAGGCCAACCTGGGCTACATAGTAAGTTCAAGGCCAGCCTGAACTGCATAGCAAGACCTTGTCTCCAAAAAAACCAAAAAAAAAAAAGAAAAAGGAAAGAAAGAAAGAAAAAAATCCAACAGGAAGCTTGAAGAAGAAATACGAGTGTCAGAGAGTCCATTCACTTGGAAAATGTGTGAAGATACAGAAGCCAGGTGGCTGTTTGTTTTCGTGTTCCTTGAGTAGCTTCATTTAAATCTGCCCTTTGTGTGTGTTTACTACCAGTAAAATTCACTGGAAAGCCAGCTCTCCATGTTATACTAACAACAGGTTGCCCTTCTTGCAAGAGGTATTTCTGTTGCCTGTTTTTTGTATCTTAAGTTTCACGAACCTGTCATGCCTATGCTGTTTACATGCGGTTCCCAAGAGATGGATTGTTGGTGCTTTGGGATGTGTTACGGTCCTATCTTTGGCATTCATTTTACCCCTCACGTTTTTCTCTAAAGAGAATCTGTCACACACTTTGTTGAACCTGTTCATCTATATTATTGTGATGGTGAAGTTAGAATCTTTGTGTATTTTCTTCTGTGTCATTCATTCTGTATTATAGAGCAGGCATGACCCTAATGTGTAGTAACCCAAACTTTTAACAGAGAGATAATAGTGCTCCAACTGGGACTCCCCAGGAGGGATGCTTAGGGAAAAGGAAAAACGCCAGCATCTCTCCTTCCCCTGCAGAGAGGTCAGGAGGTGTGCTGCTGTGTTACAGCTCAAACCCTGGACCACTAAAGCCAAAGTCTGCCACACTTGTGAAGTTAAGTACATGAGCTATAGGAAAAAACTTGAGCATTTAATTATTTACTGTCTGGCTTTACCCTTAAAACAGGGTGAGAGTTAAAATGTGACTGGTTTGGGTAATCCCAAGAACTAACAAATAACAAAGGTGCGCAGTATATTTTTCTTTCTAGGTGCTCTGAGTTAAGGCTGAGTGGGGATGTAGGATCAAGTGCTCCCTGAATCACTTAGCCAAAACACCCAGCTTGGGTCAGCAGATTCACCAACTACAGGAAGGATGGTGTGTGGGTGGAATTCTGTGAGCCCAGGTATTAGGATCACCCAGACTTCAATATAGCAAAATGAAACCTTCATTTTCTTCTATGTTTTTTCTTGCTTGTATTATAGATAAGAGCATTACTCTTCAGTTTGAAGGTAAGGACAAAACATATCAGATTTTTAGAGGGAGAAAACAGGGCTGGGGATATAGCTCAGTGGCATAAGCACCTACCTGGCAAGTGCAAGGTCCTGAGTTCAATCTCTGGTACCGCCAAAAAAAAAAACGAGAGAGGAAACATGTTAAAACTCACCATCACGAAAGATACAATGTATTTTCTGGAAGATTGCCTTCAGAGAGCTGCAGCTTCCCTCTGCAAACTTGGTTGTGTTCTGATGAGGTCACCTATTCTAAAATTTTGGACCTTTGAATTATAAATGGCCTCAGCACTTTTGCTTAACTGCTGATAAATGCTTTGCCTCCTGCCGTATCCCAGCACACATTACCATAGTGAATATTCCAAAATGGTACGGTGGTAGTTATGCAGAGTAGTTTAGAGCAGAGGGAAATATTTAATTATTTTTAATTTTTGTTTTCTGCCAGGAGCCTTGTTTTGTTTTCAAATAAGCGCTTTTCTCATAAGTAAGTGCAGTGGTGTTGATTAAATTCTTTAGTTACTCTATTACCTGTTGTCTGCATTTGAGAGCTCTGAACTGTTAAAAATGATAGGGAACAATGTGAAGTGAGATTTGCATTAAGACAGAGAAAAGCAAAATAATGCCATAAACCGAGATGGCCTCACAAGCAGCTCTATGGAGTTGCATTCACAGCTTGCACTTGTGTATTAGCTTAGAACACTTGGCACAGAAATCTCATTTGGTTTGACTTTCATGTCTTGGGCAGGACTTGTTGAAATTAGGTTATTAGAACATGAGTTACCTCAGTGCTCCTCCTTACAAATTTGGGACTTGAGTTTTATTCTCTGTCCTTTGTTGGGGCCTTGTGAATCTTCCCTCTCCCTTCCCTCTTTAACTTACTCACTTTACTGTAAATGGAGATTTCAGTTAGACTGTATTGATAGGGCTTGGGTTTTGTGGGGTTTTTTTTCTTTTTTGAGCTGGCTGTATATGTTTTTAAATTATAAATAGATAATATATTATTTTTTTGCACAGTGATCAGTTTGCCCATAGTTGGGGCATGGGTCAGTTAACCGGTTGGGGCCAGGAAACGGGAAATTAGGTGGGAACGGAATAGTACTACAGTTCCAGGAAGTCTGCAAATAATGAACCTATTGAACATACCAAATATGTGGTACATTACTTTAAGTGACTGAATTGGAATGTGATAGCAATTAGTTTTGGACACAGCCTTTTGATCTTAATTGAAATTTTTGGAAGAGAAAAATAAATTAAAATTCAAACTTGTTGAGTTCTGTTCCCTAATATTATGGAGAGTCAGAAAGTTGCATGTAGGCAGATGTTATTTTAATAGCCAAGACTATAGGCCTGTAAGAAGATAACTTTTGCAGATATATTTATATGTTTGTACACACAAGTTTTATCTCAGCAGAATAAAATAAGCAAATCCACTAATTGATCTTCTATTTATAATTTTTGATTCCAAAACTGTACATTTACTTGCTGTGCTCTGTTAATTCTGGACCTAACTTAAATAGCTCAGCACCAAATACAACAAATGTAAATGTGTTTACATTTCAGGAAATGCGCAGTTAAACTACAGATCAGTTCATTAATTCCAGATGCACATATTAAACTACACAGTTTTTTTCCCCATGATCAGGTACAAAATCATCAGAGAAGCTTTATGATTTAGAGCCTCTGAAAAAAAAAAAACCACTAAATTTATTCTTCTATATTGTAGTTAAAATTGTAGGAAAAAAAATTTGTAAACTTGTGATCTCCTGAAGCAGGTATATTGAAACAAACACATACCCTCCCTCTTCTCAGTCCTCCAAAAATGACTACAGCGCACAGCCTTGGTTATCCAGCCTTTTTTTTCCTGTTTGATTTAATCGACCCTGGAGGTGGATTTTTGCTTTAAATCTGAGGAACACCTGGAGCTCCAAGTACAGGTGGATCTCGCACATATGCAGAGGTTTTTAGAGATGTCAGCAACCAAGCACCAGACAGATGTCTCCTAAATATCACAGTAAGATGGACGTGGACTTTTCTCCCCATCTTGCTTTACATCCAGTAACTCTCTTGCAAGTGTGTACAGAAACTAACAGATGTCTGCCCTATATCATCTTTCTGATGCATTACTTCAAAATTCTTTTGTCTCTATTGATACATCTTAGTAACATCTGAAAATTTATGTTGGAAAACTATAGTTTGTTAAGCCTTGAAAGTTTTGTGACAGAATTATTTTGCTGTGTTTTACCACAATCATTGATTCCTTTACGGCATGCTTTGACTACTAGACTTCAGGCAGTCTCTTTCATTGTATTTATACACAATTAGTAAATTATTTATTTTCCATGTATGCAATGTGTCTGAGGTTTTGAAGTTTTAATTAAAAGTCTGTCAGTATGAATAAACATTTAGCGGCCGGGTGTGGTGGCGCACACCTGTAATCCTAGCACTTGGGAGGCTGAGGCAGGAGGCTCTCCATGAGTTCCAGGCCAACCTGGACTACATAGCAAGGGACTGTCACCAAAAAAAGGCATTTGATTTTAGTGACATTGGACTAAGTGTAGAGGTTTAAAGTATAGGTTTGTGCACTGGCATAAAAACAGTGGGGGGTCAGGATTCAAGGTTGCCAGGTCAAATGCCAGAACAAAGAACAGTAGTCTGCCAAACTGGTCTGTTTCAGAAACAGCACAAAAGACCACATGTGGGTGTGCAAACCTCCAATCCCCCAGATTTTGCTCCCTTTCAGCACTTCCAACCTCAACTTCCTCGGCCTGGAATTGGTTTCTGTCCGCTTTGAAGGAGAGAAGCAGAAGTAAGGTTCCTACAGTTGGCCTAATATGAGCCACTCCCGGGATTGTTAGCAGCTTTGGCCACAATATTTGTGAGAAGGGTTTTTGTTTTTGTTTTTTTTCTTTGTGTTTATAGCGACTTTTTATTCTGGTTTTTGCTGTTGTTTTGTGTGGAGCGGCACTTTTATCTGTGTTTTAGCAGAACTGTTCCTCTGGATCTTTCATGGTGTTTTCTTTTGTTTCCTTTTTAAATTATACAGTTTTTTGGTGTGTAAAATTAAAGCCTTTATTAACCTGCTATTGGTTTGACTGTTACTTCTAACACGGACACACTCTTGCAGACACCTTTAACACCAGTGTGAAGTGGACATCGCCTTCATTGGCTGCCTGCCTGGAGTCCCACGCAGCAAGCCTAATGTTAGACCATTATAACCACTGAGTTCCTATGGTTTCTTCTGAGGAGCATGTGAAGCTTTGCAGAGACTTCTGGGTATCACTGCCTCTGCCTTATTAGAGTGAGGCAAGGGGTGAGAAGCCATGAGTATTTCACGTCATGCTTTGCTGCGGGCCTCAGGCCTAGATAGAACCAGTGGATGTTCTGTTCTAAGTACTATTTAGTGAGTATTGTGTAACCCAGGAAGGCAATCTCCTAGGCCACTCAGCTTTCCAAAGAAGGGGTCCTCTTTAACTTAGCACCTGAGTATGGTAGTGAGGAAAGTGCATGTGAAATGCAGAGGCCATTACAGTGGGAAAGATGTACAACTGCACAGTGCTTCAGCCCACCTCCTATAGATTAAAAAACAACAAAACCCAGGCAGTTACTCAGAACTCTAATGTGGGAGTGTTGGGCTGCCCCTCTAAGAAGGGAAAGCTGAAGAGCAGGATGGTTAGAAATGACGTGATTGGGCTGGGGATATAGCTCAGTGGAATAAGCACTTGCCTAGCAAGCGCAGGGTCCTGAGTTCGATCCCCAGCACCGCAAAAAAAAAAAAAAAAAGACGTGATGGTCCAGGAGAAAAAAGGTCCAGCCCTCTTCAGGTCGCGGGCTCCTCGGGAGGCAGCATCTTTCTGGAAGAGTGGGCAGGTTACTAAAACTTGGCACTGCCACACGCTGCCTTCTCACAGGGGCAGCTGGGAATATTCTCTTCAGCTGACATAGAACTAAAACCAGGAATAGTGACAGAACCTTAAAAGCTGGGTAGGGTGCTGGCTCACAACACTACTCTTAAAATAGTCCCTTTTCTTTCTTGAGGTTTTGTTGCTTCCATCGAGGCAGGGCGGAGAAGGCAGCTGGAGTCATTCCCAGAGCCTTAGTAAAGTCTTCGACAGACAGGTGCTCCTAGGAGAGGAAAGGGACCAGAAGACAAAGGTCACAGCCTTCCCAGGTTTGGTGGGCTGAGTCATACAGGTGTGGCAGAGAATCAATCAAGTGAAGAGCAAAAGCAAACAATGTTGTGAGAAACAGGAAAGCGCTGGGACCAGGGCAGCGGCATTTTGGGGTTCCATGAAAGGAACATGAAAAGGGCTGCTTTTCTTTCTACCAGGGTCAGATTCATGTTGGTCTACAGTAAGAATCAGGACCTCTGACTTAAGAAGCAGTTGCTGCTCTTTAGGCCTTAGTTATCCCCTCCATAACGTGGGAGAGATCTCATGAAGGCCAATTTACATTGTTTATGAGGATGACAATACTACCACATAGAAAAGGGTATGTATGGCAGGGGATCTGGTTCATCCACCTTCATAAATCATAGGCTGGCCCACAAAGCAAGCAGATGAGCTCCAGACCAGGGCGTCAGCCCACTGTGGGTGGACAAGCTTCACTGCCACCACAGGACATATGGCTCCTTAGCTTTGGAGCAAGTTAGCAGACCAGCTGCAAGGGAAGTAGTGCTAAGGGTCCTAGTGGGCAGAGCAAGCAGCAGTCTGACATGAGTATTGCTGAGGCCTAAAGATAGGCAGATCCGAATATATAGTCGCTTCCCTGTTGGTTCTGCGTCCATTGAGTCAACCAACTAGATTGAAAATTTTAGTGTAGATATTTCTACTGAACATGAATAAACTTTTCCTATAAAATTCCCTAAATATAACAGCTATTTACACAGCATTTATTTTGATTTAGGCATTTTAAGTCATCTAAAGTATGCAGGTGACATGTGCTTGTAACCCCAGCACTCAGGAGGCTGAGGCAGGAAGAGAGCAATTTTAAGGCCAGCTTGAGCTCTATAGCAAGTTCAAGTCTGATTTGGACTACATAGTGAGACCTTGTTTGAAATAAAGTATACAGGAGGGTAAGCATAGATTATATGCAAATACTTTCCAATTTTATATAGGACTTGAGCATTCTTTGGTATCCTGGGATGTCCCAGCACCAATCCCCCATGGATACTGTGGGCTAACTGTGCTCTTCTTTTCAGATTGCTGAAGCCAATGCTCGAGAAAGTCAAGGTCATTTTATTACAGCACAGGCTCCTCTGCACCACCCTGGTTTCTGCCTTGACCAGTTTCAGGCACACTATGAAGGGCCGTTGTCATCTTCCCTCCTGGACTTGTGGTTTTACTTAGATGGTGAGAGGGTAGCTGCAGAAGGGAGACCCAAGCCAGGGGAAGGATTCTAAGAGGAGAAGCCAGGAAGGCCAAAGAACAAATTGAGAGTCAAGCTGGGCGTGGTGGCGCACGGCTGTAATCCCAGCACTTGGGAGGCTCAGGCAGGGGGATTGTTGCAAGTTCGAGACCAGCCTGAGCTACAAAGTGAGCTCAAGGCCAGCCTGAACTGCATAGCGAGGCCCTGCCTCAAAAAAGACAAAATAAATAAGTAAATACATACATACATATTTAAAAAAAAGTTGAGAATCAAATTTCCCTTGCTATGTTGGGTAGAAAACAAAATATTTGAGTAAATGATTTGTGCCAACTCTTCTCACCTTGTAAGTGATCAAAAGATTAGATTGCACAATTTTCCCTTTTTACTCTTAGCTTGGAAATCATAGTGTCACTACCTGTCCAGGCCTTTGGTATTGTGGCTGTTAACCCTGATACGTTAACCTCATTAGTTTAAGAAATACCTAGCAGATTAGTAAAGCATGATCCTGGATTTGTCGGGTGGGTCATGAAAGTGACCTGTATTCAGTCCCTCGCTCACTCCCCTCTGGTTTTGCTCCCGGCTGCTTCCAAGCCACCAGGAATTGAGCGGCTTTGTTTCACCACTCCCTCCTGCCACGAAGTTCTTGCCTTGGGGCCAGCCAACCATGGACTGAATTCCTCAAAACCATGAGCCAAATTGAACCCTTCTTTGAGCTGTGGGTGTCAGGTGGTGTGTTTCAGCCACAGGAAAGCTAATACAGGGATCTCTATAAGACAGAGAATTGATTGAAACCACTTCGTTTCCCCCCCTCTAGGATAGTACTATCGGAATGCCAGTGAAGGCAGCTACCTACCCTCCAGACACACCAAAATAAGGGCCCAAATTAAAGTAACTATAAAACAGCATCTCTCTGCCTTTATCTCTGCTCCTGAAGGCATGGCAAGGTACATGGGATAGGAATGTGCACAGTGAGCTCCCCTGAAATCTTGGACTGCTCTACTGAAGTGGAGTTGCCCTAGGGGACATTTATTGACTCCCAGAGAGCCCTGCATTGCACTGCTCCTTCATAAGCGCTGTGGACAGCTTTTAAGTTCAGGTGGGTCTGACTCCTCAGTTCTCTAGCCTGTCATTAGATTCACCTCCCTCTCCTGGACATTCTCTCCATGAGGCTCCTGAAAGCTGGATACTGGGAGCCTTCCCCTCCCCCAGCAGGGCAGCCAAGACTTTGTTTTGGAAGAACAGAGTAAACATGACCACTTTAGGCATCAGCAGATTCCTTACACCCATGACTACTGTGTCCCCAGTCCCTGCAGGCGGCAGCACGGCACCCTCTCTGGCTCAGCCAGGACTCCTGGACTCTGACCTTTCAAGCTAGATAGCAAGGACTGCCCATCCCAGTGGACTTGTGTCTTTCCAGGCCTTGTGCTCTTGAACACTATGGTCTTGCCTGCTGATTACCAGCCTCACCCATATCCACCTTCCCGAATTTTATCACTGGGGTTTAACCCTTAGATTATGCTCTGTCTACTGCCAGCAGCCAAGCCCACCACCCCACTCTTGTCACCAGTCACCTGAGTTTAGAGCAGCCAAAGAGGTCTGAAAACCTTTCCTCCCCTCCACAGTTGATAGTGAACTCTCAGCTCTCTCACAAGGAAACACACTACTTCCATGATTTTTTTAAAAATCAGCTACAGGTAACTGACTTTAAAATCTGAGGCTTTCTCAACTTGGAATCTGTTTCTTCAACTCCTAACCTAGTGGGCTGTCTTTAACACTGGCTGCCCTTCCCTTTAGAAATATAGAACATATGTCCTTTTTTGGCATGTAACATGATGATAAAAGTAGTGCTCAGAAAACCTGAATTTTTCCTCTTCTTGTCAGAGTTTTTGAGACAAGGTCTCATGATGTATTCCAGGCTGGCCTTGGACTCACTGTGTAGCCCAGACTTGCCTCGGTCTTGTGGTGATCCTCCTGCCTCAGCCTCCTGAGTGCTTCAAGAAAGGCATGCATCACTAGGCCTGGCTGGAAGACCTGATTCCTGCTCTGGCTTTCCAGCTAGCTAGTTCACATCACACAAAACACTTCCCGCTAGCGTTTTTTTTGGATGTAAAACAGGCAGTAACACCTTTCATTAATAAAGCACTTTATGTACCTGGACCTGGGCTAGGTGTCACTTGTACTGGGCACATCCTGATACAATGAGGTCACAAGTGCCTCCTAGGCTCCCAGCCACTGGCCAGAAGGGACGAGAGAATACAGGACAGTGTCCGCCAAGCAGTGGTAAAGTATGGCCTAGCACATTGCCTAGCATGCATGAGGGCCTGGGTTCCACCCCAGGACAGTGGGGAGGGGAGGAAGAGGAGAAGCACAAGCAGGAAGAAGAGAAGAACAGGAGAGGAGGAGAGGAGGCCGCAGGCAGGCAGAGGTTTTGACAAGCTCTTCCTGCTGTACTCCCACCAGACCTGCCCCTGCACTGGCTCTACAGGCCGGACTGTGTGCTGGGTCATGGGTTCCAGCTCTGCCCCAAGTCCTCTGAACTGCTGTCCCCTAAATGTACACCTCGATCTGGATGAGTCCCAGGTGCCTCAAAAGACAAGACAGCTGCCCAGCATGACAGGGACCTGCTCTTCTGTTGCTTCTCCTGACTGTTCTTGCTACCTTCCAGTCTATTCTTCACTAAGCAGCCAGACTGATATTTTATTTCTACTGCGGATTAAACACAGAGCCTTCACACTGAGCTACACTGAAAGCCCCTCTTGTTTTTTTATAAAATTTGTTATTTTGCGACAAAGTCTTACTAGGTCATTCAGTTGCCCAGGATAGCTAGTTGCAAACTCACTACCCTCCTGGCTCAGCCTTCCAGAGTGCTGCTTCCTGGCTCAGAGCCATCTTTTAAAAAGGTAAATCCCAACTGGGTGTGCTGATGCATGCCTATAATCCCAGTACTCTAGGACACCGAGGCAGGAGCATCCTAAGTTCAAGTTCAGGCCATCTAAGAATACTTAACAAAGGCCCTGTCTAAAATAATCAGTCAGTCAATCAATCAATTTGTCCTGTTCACATTTCTGAAGGAAATTTTTGACTAAATCCAGCTCCTTTTTGCAATACTCTCCCTGGCCCCTGTACTTTATCTTGGTGACACTTAGCACTGAAATGATCAATGTGTTCAGGCTTCTCTATTCGCTGTCCCCCAGGTATACAAGCTGGCAGGAAAGTGGGAGGGACAGGTCTGTCTGGTTCACCAGGGTGGCCCTGGTACCCAGTGCCCTCAGGGGGCATTTAGGTCCTTTGGGGAGATCTTCTGGTGCTGCCAGGGAGGGCCGCACTCACCTCCTTCCTGCTGGGGTCCACACCCTCGGGGAGCTCCTCCACGGGCTTGTTCACTAGCTGCTCCAGCGGGAAGATAGGCAGAGGCCCAGAAGTTAAGTTGGTATGGACGGTGAACATGTCCACTTTGGGGTTTGTGATCTCCTAGAGGAGGAAAGGAAGCCACTAGTTAGGGCACCACCCTCCAGAAGACTTCTAGGACCTGGCCCACCATGCCCCGCCCCCACCCATCCCCATAGACACACGGACACACAATCCTCTTAGGAACACATCACCTGGATCACCTGGATCGGACCCTGCAGCTATCAGCTTAGTGGTTTGTACCTGACCAAAGTGTCAGCTGGGTGACTATTTTATTCAATGACTTATTAACTTCTTCATGGCTCCCTCCAGAGTTTGAAATCCACCCTCAGTATTTATGACTCTCTCTCTCTCTCTTATCTGTTGTGATAGTGTCATCACACATTCACTCAGCTTTGACCTATCTGTCCTTTCCAGTCTGCGCTGTTCACCCACCAAGAAAGGTTTGGCTAACTGGGTGTGGTGCTCAGCCTCTGTGTGCAGGGCTTGTGGGTGTTGACTGCCCCCATGTCCCTAGGCAATTCTTTCCAGGCCCTTGATGCTGTTTTGCAGAGTCGCCTCTGTCTTGTCTCCCCTGTGAGCCCATGAACTGCTAGCAAAGAAGGCTCTGATTTCATATTCCCATACCCCAGGCCTATGGACTCAATATGCATCTGATAACTGATGGAAAGATCAGAAGAGGCGCGTTTATTCTGCTGGGAGAAGGGACCTCAAGAGCAAGGGTGTGGAGAGTTGTCACTAGTTCTCAAAGTGCAGTCTTTAGGTGGCACTGGGAATTGAACCCAGGGCCTTTGCTCTGAGCTACATCCCCTGTCCTTTTGCTTATTATTTTGAGACAGAATCTTGCCAAGTCACTGAGTTACAGGGCCCTTTATTTAAAACACACAGATTCCTGGATGCAGGGCCAAACCTGATGAACCAGAATACTTGGGGGTCTTGAAATCTGCAATGCAATATGCTGCCCCATCACCCAGACACCTCTGCACAATAAAGATCAGAAACTGGGCTGGGGAATGTAACTCAGTGGTACAGCACTTGCCATCACAGAAGAAGGCCTAAATTTGATCTCCAGCATGGCAAAAAATAACTGGAAATCATTTCACTAGGAGACAGAGAGACAAAACAGCTAGGGGTACTGGAGTTCAACAGCAAGAACTTCCAGAAGAAGCAGGAGAGGAAGGAAGCACAGGACACAGGTGTCTTCTATGGAACATTCTTGGCTCTGACTGCTCCCCAGCCACCCTGGGCGAAGTCTCCCTGCCCTGTACTCACAGCAGTGATCTGGCTCCAGTCGTCAGAGTTCCCAAGCTCCGTCTTCAGCTCCTCGTAGGATTTGGAGTTCTGTGTGTAAAGTGAATAGCAGATCAGACCCGGATCTCAAAGAATAGACAAAAGGCCACTTTCCTTCTGGAGCCAAAGGGCCAGGGTCCTGGCTAGGTACTGAGAAAGGGGAGAGCAAGCCTCAGGCTGAGGCCAGAGTTGGCCTCTGAAAATGTGAGACTAGGGATGGCCTAAGGGGCCCGAGGCAAGGCTGGTGTCTGTCCTGGCCCCACCTGCCCTAGATGGAGTGAGCCCCTTTCACCCCACAGAGGCTGCACAAGCAGCCCGGGGCGGCACTGAGAACCCTCCTCCCGCACTGTTTAAACCCCAGGTGCTCAGGGGTCCTGGGGTGCAGGAAGGGAGCTCTGCCTCAAAGGAGGACAGGGAGCAGAAAGGGCCCCCTTTCGGCCACCTCCAGGGCCTGGCACTCAGCAAAATGCAAGCCCAGTTGGCAAGAAGTGGGGGGCCCAGAGGAAGGGAGGCCTTGGCTGGTGGCTCTAGGGTCTCCAATTTACAGGACAAATGAGTTTAGGGACATGGAGAACTCACTGTTCTCAAAAATGCGTGTGTGTGTGTGTGCGCGCGCGCGCGCGCGCACACACACACACACACACATGCTCAAAGATCTCCATAGCTGATACTGATGGTCTGAGTTTAGTCCTGAGGGCAGATCCAGCAAACGGCAGGGCAGCAAATCCCAAGGGCAGAGCTTCTTGGAGCCATCTCACTGCCCCAGCCTGGCAGCCCCTCTGTCACCGTGAATCTGCACAGGCTTCTCCTTCAGCTCATCCCTTCACTCACACACTCATGTGGCATGACACGAGGGGGATCCGATGCCACCTGAGTGCTGGGATGACAGATGTTCCCCAGCACACCAGCTTTGTCTGTCCTTAAGAAACAATGTATCTGCTGTCAGCACTGCCTTGGAGAAGTATCTGTGGCAATGGGAATGTTCTCTACCTACTCTTTCCAACATGGCAGGCACTGGTCACAAGAGGCTACTGAGCACTTAAATTGTGACAAGCAGCAGCTTAGGAGGCTGAGGCAGGAGAATCATACAAGTTCAAGCTCAGCCTGGGCAATTTAGCGACTTAACCAGACGTCTCAAAATAAAAATATTTAAAAAGGGATATGGATAAAGCTCAGTACAAAGACCTTGGATTCAATTCTCTGTACTGGGGAAAAAATGACTAACAAAGAGACTGAATTTTATTTTTTTGGAGCAAGATCTCACTGTGTAGTCCAGATTTGCCTCAAACCTGCCTCAAATCTCTATCCTCCTGCCTCTGCCCTAGAGTAGTGGGATTATAGCATATGCCACCATGCCCAGTGAAATTCTAATTAATATAAAAATATGACTTTTACTTGTAATATGTATGACCTTTACCTATCAGATCCAGCAGCTTGGCTCCAAATATAGTATACAAACCAGGCACCACAGTTAGCCTGGGTTTTTTTGTTTTATTTTTTGCGGTACTGAGCATTGAACCCATTACTTTCATATTGAGCTACATTTTCAACCTTTTTAAACTTTATTTTGATACAATATCTTGCTACCTAACCAAACTGCCCAGGCTTGGCTGAACTTGCAGTCCTCCTGCCTCAGCCTCCCAGGGTGCTGGGATTACAGGTAGTATGTACCACCATAAGCCATTTAACTTCTTCCTGTTCTTGCTGGTTTTAATAAACTTCCTTCGCTATCCCTCACTAGGAGGTTGAACGGCCTTCCTGCAGTCCTAGTTTTTACTCTAAGCTCACTGTGACCCTTTCACAAATAAGCAGGTCCTGTATCCCAGAGGAACAGAAAGGCTTGTGGGAGTCTGCCCATCCTTGCCAATTGTGCCTTCAGGTGATACGGTGAGCTTTGAGGACTGGGCTAGGCTGGGCCACTCACACTCCACTTGAAGGGGTCCCAAGCCAGGAACCAGCCCGTGAAAGTGGGGGGCTCGTGTCCTTGCTTCACCACAATGATGGGGGTGTCGAGGTCTCGGCCGCTGGGGTGTGTCTTAAGGTACTCCTGCACAGTGGTGGCCGCAGCCCTCTTCTCCTCCTCATTGGAACTCTTCCCCATCCAGAAGAAGACCTGTGGAGAGCCCCAGCTGTCAGGCCTTCTTCTCCTCCCTGGTCCGCAGGATTCTGCCTCAGTTTACCCCAGATGTCCAGTAGCAGAGACCTGACCCCGCCACTACCCAGCTAAATGACCTTGTCTGCATCCAGGCCCTCCAGGCACAATACCCTGCTTCCTCTTTTGCTTCAGTCCCCCCCCCCCCCCCCCCC
>PVLD010014440.1:0-52361 GCA_004027595.1 Dinomys branickii | reverse complement strand
TTACCATTCCCCACCCCTTGAAGCTGGGCAATGGGTCTCCGAAGCTGAAGCTGCCAATGCCGAGATGAGGGCGTGGGCCAAGGGTGTGCCTGGAGCAGCAACCTCCTCCCTCTCTGTCTGGTCTCCCTCCAACTGCGCCATGGCAGATCTCCGATCCCCTCTTCCAGAGGAGGTTCTGCTTAGACTTTCCGAGGGTTTCAGTTCCCATTTCAGATTCTTTCCTCTCTGTCCTTCACATGTTGCCATACTGCTATGTCTGAGTGGCATTCCTCCGGGAGGTTCTCTCTCTGCTGCCTACCCAGTCGCCATGGGTTCATATAAGGTTCATATATGCAAGTAGTATGGAGACACTCTTGTTGCTCGTATTAGTAGTTTGGGGTGAGTCCTGAAGCCTGTGGACTCGTCCCATTGCTGTCAGGAACAGGTGGTGATTGCGCAGGCCGCCGAGGCTCAAGGTGCTTACAGAGGGCGTTCAGGGTGGGAGCTGAAGCCTAGTAACTCAGTTCATGCTTCCTGCTTGATGTTGGAGTGAGAAGGGATAGAGCTGGGTGTGGTGGAATGTGTACTGGCTGCTCTGGCTCCACCTTGCCTCCAGGTGCTGATTAGGAAGGCTGCTGCAGGGTGGGGACTCCTGGCTGTTGCAACCTTTCATCCTCACACTGGATTTGACAACAGTTCCCAACCGCCATTGCCTCTTTTCCTGGCTGCGCCCTCTCCTCTCCAGACCTGGACTAGCTCTTGGAACTCCGCTCTCCCCTGGCCGAGTCGGGAGGCTTCCATGAGCATGGGACTCCGAAGCTGAAGCTGCAATTGCTGGAACGAGGGCTTGGGCCAAGAGTGTGTTTGAAGCAGTGGCTTCCTCTTTCTCCATCTCTTCTCCCTCCGACTGTGCCATGGCGGCCCTCTGATCCTTTCCTCCAGGAGAGGTTTTGCTTGGTCTTTCCTAGGGCTTCAGTTCCCATTTCAGATCCTTCTTGGGTTCAGGGTACACACCTCTCTCTTTTTTGTCTTCATATTGCTATATTTCATTGTCTGGATGGTAATCCTCTGGGAGGTTCTCTCTCTGCTGCCTACCGGGTCGCCATCTTCCCGGAAGTCCACCAATAACTTTCTAAGTGGTGATTTCACATGAAGAGTTTAAGTGGGAGGAGGATGAGGAAGTCAGGAAGAGCAGGGCATCATCTAGGATAAGATCTACTTAAATTTGCTACACTGTCATTGTTTTCAATGATCACTCTGGTTTGGTAAAGCCAGCTCTCATAATTAATGAGATTACTATGCCTAAATTCATATTTTCATTTTTAAATGAATTTTTTATGTATATAAGCAATATGTGCAAATTATTCGTTGTGAAAGAACTAAATAGCACAGTTATATAGAGAACTAATACCGAAGTTCCCCTTTATTCTGAATAACATTTTCCTTCCCTTGGAGCAGCACCCTTGATTAAAGCTGGTGTACCCAAAGTAAAATGGAAAGGTCTGCAAATACTGCTAGTTCTACTTTTTCTATGCTGTAGAATAAATGACATTGGACCTTGACTATATCTCTATTTGTTAAGAAATAATTATTTTGCAAAATTCTTCAGAATCTATAATCAGGATGTACCACTTATTTTACCTGGGCCATGCGCTGTTTGCTTTTCGTAGACAGAATCTGAGATGGTGATGTGATTTCTCACACACCCTAGCCCTCAGCAGACATCCATGCCTTGGCTGTTGTCTGTTCCCAGGAATAAGGATCATCAGCTTAAATTTTACATTATATGGGCAAGAAAAACATCAAGAAAATTAATGCCTTTATTTTTATAATATTCTATGGCTATTTCCAAAACAGTCTTTGTCAGTGTATTTGCCCCAGCATGGGAAGTAACAACACACATGTGCATGTACATCCACACACACCCCTTTTCCGTAAGTGAAATGGAGAAAGTGGTACTGACCTCCTCCTAACACAACTTCTTCTGAGCTCAGAAGAAATTAGCCTTGGAAAACCACTTGCTGTCTTTGCCAATAGAGCTGTTACACCAAAATCTGAGCTGGCTTTTCAACTGGATTTGATCACGGGAAGCAAGGGAGAGGTCGTGTTGTCGTAAGTCTCTCTGCTTCTCTCAGCTCCCCACATTAGTCGAGCCTCACCGCTCTTTACCGTAATCCCCCTGGCCCCACGCTGCACACTGGTTGAGCCTCACTGCTCCAACAAGTCATGCACTTCTGACACAATGGGGCAATAGCAGGAGCTGTGCGGGGAAAATCAGATAGTGCAGACAGAAGCTTGACAGACTTGCTTCCTTTCGAGTGACACATTATGAACTGGCCAAGTGAAACATGAAGGTATTATCCTGTCTTATCTGGTAGTTGAATGGGGTGCAGCTTCCTTCATGGTAAGGGATTTGGCACATTGCCCAAGGGTTCTCCCCATCACTGCTTCACATATTCACCCCGACAGCTGCCTCCTTACCTCCATTAACTGTTTGGACTCCAGTCTACTCCAGAATGAGACATGAGAACATGTCAGGAACAGGTAATGACTCTGCCAGATTGGTTTTATGACAGGCAGGTCAATTTAGAAATGCCTGCAAATGGGAAGTGATTTCAGGGATTCCAGGTTATTATAAAAGAACCTAGGCTTCATAGGGTTTCCTGAACACACACAACTGCACAAGACTGGCTATAAAAACCTATAAATACTGTAAAATTGTTTCTTATGCCAGAAAGGAGACGCCACACACATGCACACACGCGCACACACACACACACACACACACACACACAGAGTCTGTATAAGATGAATTCAAAGTCAAGTGTTTTAAACAATCAACACAAGTGAATCTGATGCGTAACCTATCATTTGAGACAAACATATGGATTAGCTTTCTAAGTTTATGAGCCACTTTGAGAGAGATAAACACACCCTGACATCCAAAGTTTCCTTACAGTTAAAAATAATGAACCATAAAATGTATAGCACTACTTTTGACAAGCCACCCAGAATGAGTTCCTACATTGTATTAAATGTTACAAGGAAATGGCTTAGTTTGCCAGGACCAAAAGCAGAGCCTTTTCGCCCTCAGAATTAATACTACAGAAGACAGAACACAGACCAAACAGGGTTACACAGATCCAGCTGTTGGTTTTATGACCCTGAAGAAAATTACTTGAAATATCTGAGGTTTAATTTCATTATACATAAAATGTATTCTCAAACTCATACACTTTTCCTAAGGATTAGATGTAAGTAAAAAACACCTAGCCAAATAGCCAATTGGTGTAAAGCAGGTGCCTTTTCAGGTTGGAGTCTTTCCTTTCTTATCCCTGTGTCTTCATTATAAACAATTGGACTTTGCACACCACGAGACCAGAGGTGTTCATCAAAGGAGACAGAAATTGCTGCAATCAAAAACTGTTCATAATAGTCCCATTTACCTACTGGTCCATGTTGCTAAAATTGTCCCTCAATTTAAGAGCTTAGGAAATTAATGAACACCATCCTAGGATTTCAAAGGTATTTATACCTAAGATTTCATTAAATTACATAAAATTCTGATATTAAAAGGTGCAAACATTGTCTTCATTTTGCAGGCCCTTGAATTTTTGAGGTTGTTTGATTCCAAGAAAACAACCAATCTGTGACCAAGATGTAATTAAGACCCACGATTTCTAATTCTCAGGCTTTGACTCCAACCCCTGAAAATGCTTCAATTCAATGAAACTAATGGCACTTTGGTCTCTGGAATTAGATCCTGTTATCAATGACTTCCACATGGAAAGATCATTCCAAAATGTGTAATTAACCAAGAAAATGCAAATAAACCAATTTGTACCTGCTATTTAGAGGTAAGACACAGAAATGGCTTGAGTCATTATTGGAAAATGTAACCCTTTTCTGCTTCAAATGCAGCTCATGTTCTCCAGTTGTTTGCCTATTTCTTTCAAAAATTACATTTTCAGTGAAATATTTTAGATCACTTGTGATTCACTTACCAATGTAGAGTCTGGAAGGGAGAAATACATGGATACAACAGGAAGAAAATCCTTCTTTTAGTGACCTTTACCAATTCAATTCAATACACATAAGGCTCTGTGCTAAGTAGGGTGAAGTCAAGCTCTCAGGCTGGCACAGCTGGAAAAATAATAACACTTGGGCAATGTTCAAATGAATCCATCAGAATGGGTAAATGCTTATGTACAGCTGGTAAAAAGCAGGCAGTAATCAGCATAATAACCCAAGGGCTGACCTCTAGGAGGTCTAACTGTCCTGATAGACCTCCTAGATGAAGAAATATTTAAGCTGGGCCTGGAAGCTTCTTTTAAGTGGCAGAGGCTCAATTCAAAATAATTTAAGAGAAAAACAAAAGAGAATATTGGTTGACACTATTAGAACAAGGTCTGCAACACCCAAGTCTCTGGCCCTCTTATCATCCCACTGTCTACATGGTGAGCTCATTGCACCCTGCCAGATGGGTGCTCACTTTTTGTATTGGAAAGTATGATCACTGGCAGCTTTGGACCAACAGCACCCCAAACTAATGGCACAAGGAGAGAGACTTTCTCTTCCCTTCTTCAGTGTTGGGAGGACCCCAACTGGTCAAGGCTGGGTTATGTGCTCATCTTTAGACAAGTCACTGTGGTCAGAAACACTAACCTGAGTCACGGCTGTAACTGGCAAGGCTTCCTGAAGCAAAGCTGCAGTGGGGGAAACGCAGGTTGTCAGAGGAGGAAGGGCTCTGAATAAACCCACAGAATGAATTGCTCTGCAGTCCAGAAGACACAGCCACCATCTTTAAGGGGCACAGACAAAATGGTTATTCTAAACAGAAGGAAGAATTTGAGCAAAGGCAAAAGAAGAGAAACTCAGTGCACATCAGGGGAATGGATCGCATTGGTGAAAAACAACAGGAAGAACGGAGAGCTGACTGGGGTCAGGTAGATGTGCATTTTAGCTCCTAAGAAATTAGCACTATGTTCTCAAAGACCCAAAATATACTACACTTACATACATACATACACATATATATGTGTATATATGGTTGTGTGTGTGTGTGTGTGTGTGTTATTGAAGATTGGACCCAGGGCCTTCACACTGAACTATATCTCCAATCCATTTTTTATTTTTTATTTTTTATTTTGAGACAGAATCTTGTTACAATTCCCAGACTAGGCTTGAACTTGCAGTCCTCCTGCCTCAGCCTCCCAGAGTTCCAGGACTACAGGCATGCACCACAACACCCAGATAAGTGTAATCTATACTTTAGAGAGAACAACATCATGGATGGTATACTCTACAGAAACACAACTGACGGGGAGCTTGGTAGGAAAAGTATGGTAAGTGTGTCATTTTTGTCTGAAAGCATTCATTTCTTAGGGAGACCCTCACTGAATGAGATCCTGGCGGGAATATAAACTACAACATCCCACACAACCACAATGCTCCATCAGAGCTAGTAGTAGGCCTCTGTGATTGGTTCATGGGTAAGCACGTGACTCATAAGAAACAACTGCCTTCTCTCCTGGTGCATGACCACGGATTCTTCAGACAGCACACTCTAACTATGTAGACTGAGTTCCCAGTAGCCATCCTACAATTATAGAGAAAGACTCTATGTAAAACTAACTTGAGAAAATATAGCTGAAAGGAAGAAGGGGACAGAGCTTTATTGACATTGCTTCATTCCTCAATTGTTGATGTCCTGAAATTTCTATTTTCATGTGTCAGTATGATTTTTCTTTGCTTTAAACTGATTTCAACTCCACCTCTTTTATTCAATAACTGAAAAAATTCTTATGGTAAAAATTGAGTTAGCAGTGGGTCTGGTGGTGTGTGCCCCTAAACCCAGCACTCTGGAGGCTGAGGCAAGAGGATCACTTCAAGTTAAGGCCAGCCTGGCCTACATAGTGAGTTCAAGGCCAGCCTGAATTGTGTAGTGAAACCCTGTCTCAGACACAAAAACATTTAGTTAGCTATTAAGAGTTGGAACTGAAGTTCTAAAATTTTGTTCAACTCCGAAGCCTGTATCCTTTCTATTTAAGGATCTTTGTGCTATATTGCTTCTGTACCACTAGAAAGCAATATTCTAGGTAAGAAATCATAAAAGATCAGAGAGAAAGAGCATCAAGAAATATTTGAGAAAGAGAAGCAATAGTCCTGGTGAGTTCTTTCAAACTATTTTAAATGTTGAGAAACAGGAACGAATCTAACAGTCTGAAATTGGTTTAACTTAAATAAGTATAGGAGGCAAACTTGGCTGGGAAGGAACAAATCATCTTGCATCTGAAGTGCTTGTTGGATATCCAAGTGGAGCCATTCAGTGGGTTGTGAAGAATAAAGTTCTGCTGATCTATACAAAAATCACAAGAAACATGTAGGCTTGAGAAGTTGGTATCTATACCAGTGTTTACAGCCTTTGGAGAGGATGGGATTGTTTACAGACAGCCCATCAAGTGAGAGGTAGACAACAGTGGAAAGTGGACCCACTCTACACCAAAACACCAGCATCTGAAGAGCAGGCCTTTGTCCGTGCTCATCCTTCTACTAGGAGTGTTCTTTTCCCTTTGTCTACCTTGTGATTGCAAATGACACCACGGGATCATAGTACCTCCATGAGGCTTTGTGGGATCTTGCATTGTTCATCGTCCAGCCCCTGGGGCTTTCTACAATAATATTCTTATTGTAGTTCTTATTCTATAGCACTGGGGACCGAAGCAAAGACTTGAGACTACATTTAGACCTGAGCTGAATTTCCACTGTACAATCCTCTGCTTATGTGGCTTGGGCAAATTATCTAATTCTTTGAGCCATGGTTTTCTTCTACATAAAAGGAGGCAGGGTGAAAAATAGCTCCATCACAAGGGTGTTTTGAGAATGAAAGCAATCACTGCGAAATTTTCAGTACAGTGACACAAAAAATGGTAGACGTTATTTGTGTATGAGTCTATTTCAACCTTCCAGATTTCTCCATTGCAGATCTGGTACCATTCATCTCTGTAACTTTGTTCTGTAACAAAGTGTTTGGCACCTGACAGTCTCTCAGGAAATGTATGCAGGCTTAAAGCATGAGTAGATAAGTTTAAATGCTTGGTAATGGGTTGTCTTATTTGTTCTGCACCAAAGAGATCACAAAATAAACTCTCTCATACCCAGCCTCTGTCACCATTCTCAGTGACACAGTGGTGCCATGATAGGGGTTAGGTGTTCAGTTAGGAAAAAGAGACACCAAAGACTTGCTTGCCACAACCAGGGCATCTAGGGCTCTATTCAAAGTGGCAAACAGAGCAAAGGGTCACATTTTCATTTTTTCTCAAATATCTACTACATTTCCCTGAATTAAATACATCTTCTGAATTGTTTGTTTTCAAGGAACTCTAAAACAGCTTCCTGGGAATGCAGAGAACATTGGGGACATTGATATAAGCAATAGGATGTGTCATTATCTATGAAAAGACAAAAAGATATGCGTAAGTTTAGATTTTAGCAAGCTCATTTCTAGGAATTTATCCTAAGGAACAAATAAAAGACTAAAAACACGTTCCTAACCAGAGTATTTATTATGGTGGAAAAACAAAGACAATCTGAATATTCTTCAAGGAGGAAATGGCTCAGAAAATTATAGTATAGTAGATGATTATCCAGTCAGCAAAATCATGTTTTTAAAGATTATGTCATGGGAAAATGTCTGAAACATAATTTTAAAGAAATGTTGAAGCACAATTACACACACCTCATCTAATACTGTTGTGAAATGAACAGAGAAAAAGATCAGAAGTAAATACAAGTATCTCATGCTAGCCCAATCCCATTTCAGTTCCTGAGTTCAGGTAACAAAAATTTGGAAAGTTAAAAATACCCAGGCCAGGGATATAGCTCAGAGGCACAAGTGCCTACCTGGAAAGTTAGAAATACTAGCATATTAAAATAGTAAGAGTATACTAAAATAGAGTCTTGGAGTAGAAAGATGAGATTATTTTTTTATTTCTTTTATAAATTATGCACATTTGCTAAATTAAAATTTTTCATTTATAATTTAAAAGTTACTAGAATGCAAGCATTCTTATTTTTTAATAAGAAGGGCTGAAAAGAATTTTCTCTTTTAATTTGAATCTTTTGGGGAAAACAAGAATTTACCCAGCCAAGTGTGGTAGTGCATACCTGTAATCCCAACACTCCAGAGGCTGAGGCAGGAGGATCTTTGCAAGTTTGAGACCAGCCAAAGCTACAAAGTAAGCTCAAGACCAGCCTGGACTGCATACAAAGACCCTGTCTCAAAAAGACAAAAAAAAAAAAAAAAAAAAAAAAAAACCAAGAAAGAAAGAAAAAAGTCTTGAGTAATCACCTGGTGCCCCAGCCATGTTTGTCAGTCTTTTCTCTTCATGGTCTGACAGCGATGCATCACCACAAGCTGTGCATCTTCCCTTCCTGACAGTCTCTTCACCTCTTGTCATGGCCGCTGCTGCTCTGCCAGCTCAGCTCCCCCAGGTGACTTCATAGTTGTGAACTTGTCCACATGCTCCCAGCCTTGATGCCTCCTCTTTGGGTTATGTAGCAAGGACAGTGATCATCCTGCAGTGAAAACAAAAGAGAAACACTCAGGCGCGTCCCATACTCAGGTTCAGTGAACACATCCTCACCGTGGTACCTCAGAGCCTCCTCTGAGCCACTTCCTTCTTCAGCCTTGTAGCTAGCTCCTGCTTCTTTCTCCTACTCTATGTCCAGTACACGGAAGCGGCTGTGTCAAGCCCCTAGAATGTGCCCATACCTTCACCCCCCTCTGGGTGAGTGGCTGTATCCACAGTGCTTTTCTTTCTTCCCTTCTGTATCAGACAGAGTTACCATGGGAACAGACTTTACAAATATATAGTTTACAAGGTAGGCTTATGATGGTGGCCTGCAGAGTCAGGTGTAGAGGAAGATCAAAAGACCACCTTCATGCTGGAGATCCAAAGGATATGGTCATTAAGTCGAAGGCTGGAGGCTCACTGCAGAGTTTTATGAGACTGTGTCAGAAAACTAAAGGCTCTATGCTGGAAGAGTCTGTGTTGGAAGCCTGCAGACCTACATCCAAAGGCGATGGCAGAAGCTGGAGCTCCTCCAAAGAACCAGAAGTGGGACTTCCTTCTTTTTTCCCTTTTTATTCCATCCAGGCTACAAACCTACTGGTTGGTGCCACCCACACCCAGGGTGGATCTTCCCTCTTCAGCAAGTCCATCATCCAGATTCACTCACAACTATGCCAAACCCACCAGTTGGGTGTTTCTTATTCAAGTTGACACCACAGTTAACTATCACACTTCCTTCTGTACCTAACAGCAGCTGGCATCTGGTTGTCCACCAAATCTTAGCATAGGTACCTCTTTCTCATGGGAGTTTTTCCAGACTTCTGGATCTATGTAAAGTATCCTACCTGCATCCAACTACAGGCATTCATAGTATAGTTAGGTGCCATGAAATATTCTACAAGAGATGATATGGACTACATTGTGATATATTTTACCAAAACTTCTTGGGTTTTTTTTCCTTGTTATGTTTATTTACTTGTTTATGTTTTGTTTTATTGGTTTTTTGGTCTCCTCCAGACTAAACTGTAAGCCCAGTAAGGAGAAGAACTCTCTCTTAATTCCTTCTATAGCTTTGATTACTAGTACAGTGCCTGATGCATAGCAGGGGCTGAGCCACACCATGGAATTATTAAATGAGACAAGTAAATGAGAGCACCTCAGGTATTCACAAAGATAGCTCTTGTTTTATCCAGTACTGCCTGTTAGAGGGTGGGAACTAGTCCACCATTAGCACAAATGGAAGGTAGCCACTATTTCACCATCAGCGTGGAAGATCAACACACTTTTTAAAAAAAAGATTTTAACCATTTCTAAGTATACAGTTCAGTGGCATTAAGTACATTCACAATGTTATACAACTATCATCACTCTCCATCTCCAGAGTTCTTCATTTCTCCAAACTGAAATTCTCCTTCTAGCTGCTACCATCTGCTTTGTCCCTATCAACTTGCCTGTCCAAGGTACCGTGCATAAGTGGCGTCCCACAGAATGCATCTTTCTGTGACCAGCTATTTTGGTTAATATAATGAAAGAGAAAGCATGGTTCATGCATATGGTAGCACATGTCAGAACTTACATCCTTTTTCCACTTTGTAAAAGTTGATTGTACAGATTAATGGGTCTCCTTTTGGCAGATATGTACATGCCTCTAACATCTTTACCCCACCCATCATTCCCTTCCCCTATCCTTTCTCCTATTTTTACATGTGGGGAGAAATGTATTTTATATTTTGCGCACATCCACCTCCCCAACTACCCACCTTACCCCCCTTTTTATTAACTTCCTCTTGTCTAATAATCTTCCTTCAACCTTATCATCTTTGTTAGACTTCATGTACCAGGTAGAACATATGATGTTGGATTGTTTTTTAGTCTGACTTATTTTCTCAAGATGATGGTCTCCAGATTTACCCATTTTTCTACAAATCATAGAGTTTAATTCTTCCTTATGGCTAAATAATATTCCATTGTGCACATATACATTTTCCTTACCCATTCATCTATGGGCAGGTACCTATGCTGGTGCCATGTCTTCACTAGACAATAAATGCTGGTGAGGATGTGGAGATTGGGAAGGAAGGACCCTTTCTACACTGCTTGTAGGATTGTAAATAGTACAAGCACCATGGAAATCAGAACGGAGGCTCCTCAACATCTAAAAGTAGTGTTACCAATTGATCCAGCTACATCACTTCTTGGAATATATCCAAAGAAATTTTAATACTGTATTATACTAGAATACTATAAGGATACCAACATATCCATGTTTAGTATAGCAGCAAACTATTTTATATATGGCAGAATACATAAACTAGAAGTCAGAGGCTTGTTTAAAAAATTAAATACATACATGTTACTCAGTAAAAGTTTCTAGCAATCTTTAAAAAGACCACTTACTTCTTTTAAATGAAATGAGAATCTTTTATTATCTTTACCAGAATCTGGAACCCTCTTGGTTTTTGGCCATGCGGTTTCCCCGCTTTTGTTCACTGTGATTTGATTGGAGAGGGTGTGGCACTTGACTGCTGCAGTGGCCAAAAGGACACTCTTCAGAACAAGAAGCCTTCAGTATTTATTGTGAAAAGTGAGGGCCTGGACTAAGCAATTTTGGGAAATGGCACTTATTATATCATGCCTTTAGAGAGGTACATGTACATGGGTGAGAAAATGTGTTAGTGTAACATTTTTAAAGCCTGCAGTACCAAACCTGTTTGAGCCTGAAATGCAAGTGTAACATTTTAGAAACTGTTGACATAAAAATGGAGGATTGGGTTCAAGATCTGGAGAGAAGCCTCCAGTGCCATCTACACCATGCCCTGCAAGTCATCTTCCTTCCAGAGCCTCAGTTTCATGGTTTGTAGAATGAGAAAGTTGTACTAATGTCAAAGGTCTGTTTCAGATCTAAATCTCTATTTTAATCATTTCAAATCATAGGTTGATCTTTCTGAATCAGACCCACTTAAGAGAAAGTGACATATGTCAAAGACTATCCAATGTTGTCATGAGAAACAAACTGTATCACATGCTCTGCATTTTAATTTTAATCATCATCTAGATCTCTAGCGGGACAGATACCAGAAACCTATTTGATCCTCATTCACAAAAATCACAAATAGTTAATTTGGTCCTCTTAAATACCTAGTGCCATTTTCTTCTTTTCACTCCTGATAAGTGAGCGGAAATAAAACTAATGGATACACAAGTACAAAGATATCATAGGGTTGGGACCTCTGAGTCTGACACACAGAAAGCTGATTCTGTGGAGGCAGCATGCTGTAGACACATCTGGCTTACTTTGGCTCACAATGGAGTAATATGAATTGTGCTAAAAAGCACTATTTGTGCAAATGCAAATAATATTCCATCTGCTCAAGACTTTTTTCCTTATATAGCTTTTGTTCCAGTATGGTAAAAGCCTGTTTCTTTACCCTGAAGTGCTCCTGCCCATGAAGAGTGAAGCCCATGACAATGAACTAAAATCCATTATCAAACAAATACAGTGAGCTTTTCAGCAAGTCATCACAGGGAATGTTGCCTTTTTCTCTGGCATTAAGTTGAAAGCGATTTGTGCTCATGCAAAGAAGACAAAGTGGTGGAGTTTTTTTTTTTTTTAAAGAAAAATGTATTTATATATATTCCATACACTGTAGTTTGCTTTGTAAATCTTTCATTTTTATCTTTTCTCTTGGTGGGGGAGGGCAGCAGCAAAGCGGTTTGGCAGTCTTCTTTATTTCCTTACGGTCTGAGTCATGATAAGTTCTTCAACGGAAAATTTAGCTCTGCCTTATGCACTCTTGAATAACTTACTTGGGATCTGGGAGAACTGCTTTAGTCTAGGGCAAGTTGGAAGAAAAGTTAACCCCCGTGCTGCTGAAAGCCAACAGTAAGTTTCAAGAGATCCAACTTCAGGATTTGCCAAGGGTGACAATTGAAAGGTAAATCATTCAAGTTCAATCAGAGGGTTCACTTTTCCAAGCCAAATCTAAGAGCTTTGTGCCAGTCGTAGTTTTGAAATGAATAGGCCACCACTATAATTTCAGGAAGAATACACAAAGGAGTGACAATTACATGATGACCACACATGATACCAATAAGCCAACTCCAGAGTCACTAGTATCCGGGAAAAAATACTCAGCCTCCTTTTCATCTACTTGGCCCTCAGTTGTTTTATTTCCTGGCCTTCTCCTCAGGTCTATGATTTCTATTTCAATAAAACAGAGAAAACAAGCAAACTAACTTGGTTTCTTGCTAAGATGAGGGATAAAGATTGTAAATGTGCAAAGTGTAAAAGCACTCATTTTGCAGCATTTTTGGCTATTCTATTTATACCAAATAATTTCATTCAAAATAGATTGGATTGGGCTGGGGATATAGCTCAGTGGCACAAGCACCTGCCTGGTAAGTGCAAGGTCCTGAGTTTGAGCTCTGGTACAGCAAAAAAAAAAAAAAAAAGATTGGATTTTAAATAGTTTGATTAATATTTTCCTCTTTGTCAAATTTGAAGAATTTTTTAATGAAATGGTAGTTTGGGCCAGGTGGGGTAGCACACGCCTACAATCGCAGCACTTGGGAGCCTGAAGCAGAAGGATCACTGCAAGTTCGAGGCCAGCTTGGGTTATATAATGAGTTCAGGGGCAGCCTGAACTATACAGTAAGACTCTGTCTCAAAAAAAAAAAAAAATGGTAGTTTGGAAGATTTTCTTTTCTATAATTTGGGTAGTTTATAAATATCAGAGGTTATACATTTCTTTTTTAGGTTTTAAATGTTATAGTGTTTATTTTCAGTTAATCTTATTTGTGAATTTGAAATATAATGATGTGCACACAATAATGTTAAAATACAATAAAGTAATAGACACAAAAGCACCAAAGTTACTAGAGGTGAAGTTGTTATAAACATTTAAAGTATTAATGCTATGAAGGCATCATTTACAACCCAGGAAAAAACAACCGACTGATAAAGACCAGCATTTGCTTTCTAGAGTACAATGTAAAGATTGGCAAATGGTTACTTTCTTATAACTTACTTTCTAGGGCATATGTTAAACTCTAAGTCACAATCGAAGTAAACATAAAATTAAGCAGGTAAGTATGTGATTGTGTCATATCAACAGCTTTGCGCTTAAGCTTTCTACAAATATTAACATCATCGGCCAAACAATTTGGATTCAATAGCTAAAAAGATGATCTAAAATGAATTAATAATTTAGAACCAAAGGCCATTAAACTACAGCAGTTATGCTGGAATAGTGTTGATAATTGTATTTACACTCTTACAGTATATTTTAGGGCTACTGAGAATTGCAAAGAGATAAACATAATATCTGCCCTAATAAACCAGTCTTTATCAAAGGTGATTTCCTTTTATGTTAAGGCAAGATAACTTTTCAATCTTCTTGACTTCAAAGGGAAACACATTATTCCAAATATGTTTTAAACTTTTAACATAAAATCCTTCCACATTAAACCATTAATATACGGTTGCTCAGGAAAATGTCTCATTCCACTCACAATAACATCTGACTTTAATTAGACCCTGGAAAGTAAAGGATTTAAATTCAAATCGGCCCAACATTAATTATAGAATTCTTAATATTGTAGCATGTCCTTTACTAAGTTTCTAGGATACGTCCTGTGCTAAATAAAAAAAGGAAATTAGCTCCGGAGGACAAAGGACTGGTTAGCATAGGGTTTCATATATATATATTGATATGTGCTATATCAGGTTAAAGACCTCTCCCAGGATTCAAAGAGGCAAGGTAGAATTCCTTATCTGTTCCAGGGTTCTTTTTCCATGTGGGAGCTACCACATACCCTGAATCCTGAACAGTTTTTCAGGCTATTTAGTGGGGATACAACTCCTTTTTCTACTTCTCTTCCAGTCCCTCCTTAATCTTAGTTGAATGGAGAGTTTGTTCACACACAGCACTTGCTGCCGCCACTCCCAGGGCTATAGTGGTCCTGAGCTCATTTCACAGACAGTAGAAACAGGACCTAAGAGTGGCTGAGAATGAAATCCTCAGAACATACCAGATCCTCTGTAGGCCTGGTCAAAGAACCTGAGGGAAGTCTTTTTGTTAGTGAAGATGTGCTCCTTCTCGTCAGTCAGTCAGTCAGTCAGTCAATCAACCAATACATTTTTTGTAGACATTTATTTTCATATCTGTTCCAGGCACTGCCCCCTCCCCAGATGGTCTGCTGAAAGGCAGAAACACTAGACTATAGTCAGTGTTCACCTCTGTTCTGCCAATTATAAGCTGTCTGTGTGAGCTGGTCAGTCTTTCAGTCATAGTCTTTAGATAGCTATGTGCTCATCTGTTAAATACTTAGAATGCCTGCTCCATTTACTCCTGGGGTTGTGCTGAGAATTAAATAAATTAAGTTGATGAAAGAAAATACTTAAGAAATTTTAGAATGCTACATGAACAGTAGTATTTCGATTTCATTTTGTGTAATTACTGTTTTTTTTAACTTTTCAGAGGTTTTAAAATAATTTCAAAATTACAAAACAAGGCCAGCCATGGTGGCACACGCCTATAATCCCAGCATTGGGAGGCTGAGGCAGGGGGATCATTGTTAGTTCAAGACCAGCCTGGCTACAAAGTGAGCTCAAGGCCAGCCTGAACTACCCAGTGAGACCCCACCTCAAACAGACAAAAAAAAAAAAATACAGAACAATTCTACATGTACTCTGAGTATCAGATGAACACTGTCAACTTTAATTTTGGTGAATTCAAACGATTTCAAAGCTGTTGTGATAGGAAAATTACATTCTCTCTTATTCACGGAGTATTCCATTCATTTATATCTTCATTTAGTCAAAACTAGGGAATCATTCTGAGTTTCTAGAAGTTAAAGAAAATCATAATCAATTAATACTCAGTAATTTTTTAAAAACTGAATGTACTACAAAAAAATCTGTAGTGTACCATTGGGTTTCAATGTGGGGTGGTTTTTTTGGTATGTCTTAGCATGTTTTGAATGTTTTCTACAAATCTCATTTTCTCAGGAAAAACAATTTGAGAAAAAGGAAACATGTTATATTAGCCTGCAAGAGTTAAGGCTTAACAATCAACCTGGACATGTGACAGCCCCGAGGGACCTTTGGGTAGGAAGCCAAGCGTAGCGCAAAGGGTACTGCCAGCTCGAGCGGCAGATCCCCCATCCAGAAGACTGGGTCTCTGGACTCCTCACCGATCCCAAAGCCAAAATAAGAATATTACATGACTGAAATGTGTGCTGTAACACCAAGGCGGTAAAATTTAATTTTACACACTTTGCTCACAGGAGAGTACTCATGCCAGCAAGCAAAGCCGAGCGAGTCCTGGTGGATCTTTCTAGCTTGTCTCGAGACCACGGTGATTTAAAGCAGCAAAGGAGAAAGGCAGAGCGTGGCTGCGAGGCATTTTCCACAAGGAGACACCAGTATGTTAACAAGAAATGAGGTTTAAAAGAAAAAGGCAGAAACACCGGAAAAATTAAAGGGAGAACTCAAAAAAGGCAGGTGTGTGAAGCCATTTAAGAATATGGTAGTCTTGAGCCAGATGTAGCGGCACATACTTGTAACTCCAGCACTCAGGAGTGTGAGGCAGGAGAATTGCCATGAGTTCGAGGCCAGCCTGGGCTACATAATAAGTTCATGGCCAACCTGAACTACATAGGGAGACCCTGTCTCAGAAAGCAAACAAACAAAAAATGGTAGTCACCTTAGAGAGTCCCACCCCTGAAGACTCTTGGAAATGCTTGCACAGTTCATAAATAAGTGATTGAGACTCAGACTAGAAAACTTTCCAGGTAGAATTATTAAAACATACTTAAAGGATTGATTATCTAGAGTTCAGTCCCGAGGAAGTAAAAGTTTGGCTCTGTAGTACAGCTCACTTGCCAAGAATTCCAAGTACCTACATGTAATTATATTTTTGCCCTATTTCAAAACCAGTTAAATTTTTACACTCTGTCGATGAGGAAGCTGCTTAAGATAGTACATGAGATTTAATTACCCCGTGACAAACTCCAGGCCCTATTCCCTGGCTAGGAGAAATGACGATTGCTTCCCTTCCGCTTCCAGCTTAGTGCGGACCGCTTTCATTTAGTACGGAAGAGCGCAAGATTTGTGATCAATGCTGCAGTTAGAGTAACAAGGCACGCTGCCTTCGGCATGGTTTATCAATAGAACAGTTTCTGTTTGGGATTTGTTGTTCAATTGTTTTGACGTGTTAGCCCACGATAGCTATTTTTGCAATCAAATTTAGATTTATGTACAGACTTTGTTAAATTTTTCTCTTTCAGCAGCTCACAGTGGATATGTAACTAAGTAGTGAATCCCAAGGTGGGTTTTAACAGGTCAGCAAGGCATAAGACAATTCATCGGCATGTCAGAAGAAGTTATGAATTTATAAACTCAATATTTAATTTTGCACCCAAAATTGATCAACTTGTCATAAAAGTTCGGTCATTTTGGTTGAAAGATGTATGTGATTTTAGCAGTGCACACATTTGACAGTAAAGCCCTAATTCATAGACACGCTTTTGTCCTTCCGTACATTTTACAGTGGACTGCAGTCTACCTGTGAGGCCAAACATGTATAGATATTGCTTTAAACAATGGAGTCTTCATAATATCTGGAGTAAAAGGGGGAGTGACCAAGAAAATCTTGGTATAGTACAAACATGTGAGAGTAGTCTCTTAAAGTACTTCAAAGAGTGGAATTGTAAAGACTTGGTACTTTTTTTAAAAAGGGAGCTATTCCAGTTTGGTAAATCTTTCTGAGAGTGTTTTGCAGTAGGTTATTACCCAGCAGATATTTCAATAAAACAATTTAATGATAATGATGGGCAACAGAGTTTTCTGTAACAAGTGAATAAAATAAAATTATTTTAGCTATTAAAAACAATTATAATTTCATCTCTTTCTTTTACTAGTCCTATTTTGTGAATTTTTCCCTTGTATGTATACAAAACACACACATATATATATACATATATATATATGAGTGATAATATCCAAATACAGAGAGTAAGAACAAATGACTCTGCCCATTTTTGTAAGGCTCGAATTGGCTTAGGCAGGACCACACCTAAACCAACCGTTAAGTGTGTTAAGCCTATCATAATTGGTCCCTAAAACGTTGAAAGGAAATGACTATTGAACAATGGACATAGTGTTCACTGGGTAATATCCTACCTACTTTACAGATTCTGTTTTATTTATCCCAAAGGGGGTAAATAATTTAATGCTACCTCACAAATGAGTCATTGACTTGACTGAAATTATAACGCTTGTCACTGTGAGGTTTATCATTCATTGTTGTCACTATTTATGCCAAAACAGTGACAAGATGACTAAGATTTACATCCCATAAAGGAGCATAATCTTAACAGGAAATACATAAAGATAAATAGACACAAATAAATAATCAAGAAATAAGTCAGAAAGTATCATAAATAAATGAGACACACCTAATACTAGTGATTGGCGGGAAACTGGCCTACTTTATTTAAAAATAAAATCAACATCCTACTCCTTAAATTTAAAACTAAATCTCAGATGGTTTGGGCAGAATGTGAAAAAATTATATATATATATATATATATATATATATATGAATTAATTGTATGCAATAATGTTTCCATTATTTAGGAGTGAAACATTTGAAGGTAATATTTATAAAGTTAAGTAACTTTATAATATTGAAACAAGGTAAGAGACATATTTTTCAATATCAAAATATAAAGTGATGTTGAGTTTTAAACATCTTAACATTAAAAGACCAACAATGAGTGAAAATGACAGAGATGATATTTTAATAATTGTTCTCGTAGCTCAATAAGTAAAAGACAAATACACCAAAAAGCATATTGGAAAAATAGATAAGAAAAGATGATTCATCAAAGACGTTATAATCCCAGTAAACAAATAGCAAAAAAAGTTGTAGTCAAAAATAAGCCTTTCATTAAAAAAAATAGTTAAAACACAATGTCTTGTTCTGCTTATCATGCTCAGTGCTGACAGGATTTATGGACACTGATACTAAGCTTTTCGTAGAAGTTGAAATTTCAATTATTAAATTGAAAAAAATGTTGAAAAGTAATACGTTCCTCTTGCAGAGGGTGGGACCATGAGAGGATAGTCTCTCACTTTCTTTGTTAGAGTAAAAAGTACTGGAGCACTTCTAGAGTTTGATATTGAAACTCTAGAAGAACTCTTTTTTCCAGGACACTTTGTATTGCCTTCATTTTTTTTTCTTTTTATTTTTATTGGTACATGTTTGTAGTGAATAATAATGATATTCATTGTGGGGAGTTGGTACATGTATATGACACATCTTAATTCTAACCTCTGAAGAATATTTACGGTTGTTGACAATTATCTACCCTAAAAAGAGAACAAGGTTGTTTCTGACAAACAGTCCCTTCTCTGAATCACTCACTGATATATCAATGAAGGGGAAATGTGTAGAGCTCACATCAGTATACTATAAACCATGTAAGAGCCAATGGATGGCAGCAACAGGAATAGTTCTATGCACCAACAGTTGACTAAAGAGGGGCCAGTTCTGGGTGTGGAAACCGCACCAATGAAACTCCACAATATGTCTGTCTCTGTCTCTCTGTCTCTCAAATATATGCATATATATCTGAAGTTGTCCCTGTCTTTGTCTCTGTATCTGTATATTTACCTATTATCTATTTATCTATTAGATATAAAATGCATCCCCCCAAAACAGTCTCGCATACAGATGGTTAACTACACCTACGCACTTATACATTCATTAGCAGGTCATCTTCTCACATGATCATCTTCAAACTTCTCAACAAACCATGAGTAACCTGTCGTCATCTCCTTTTTCACAAATGAAGAAAATGAAGTTCAACCCAAGTCATGTACCTCGCCAGAATAACGTAACCATGTAGTTCCACAACCAAATTTCAAATCTAACTTTGTTAGATTCGAAAGTTCACCACTTTTCACCACTCTGTACATGGCTGCCTGTCGGGCAATTTACAGAGACATCTTTGAGGAATTAAAGGATGAATTAATGAAGAGCAAATAGTCTGGCAGGAAAATCAAACTGCAGTTTTTGAGGAATGCCATGTGATTGGTTTACGTGCAAAACTTTATTTTGTGCTCTTTTTTTAAAATCCTAGGTTACCCAGATAGTTTGATTCCTTTTCAGTTCTTGAGGGCATCTTCTTCCCTATCCCAGCACTACTAGAGGTGGTAAGAAGCTGTGTCTACATAATGTCAAGCATGCAGATACCGTAAACTAGCAGAAGGAATGATGCCTCCCTTTGCATGCAGTAGACAGACTGCTGGGGCAAAATGATTTTGTGATTGCCTTCCATGGGATTTTTTGGCTCACATCACCACTGCCAAAGTCAAAACTGGACATTTAAGAGGCTTCAGTTACTTAAGTATTTTATAAACAGGATTAGCATACTATGACTGAAGTAGTTGACTGAGCCTAAACTGTATCTACTCTTTTTGAGACCTTTGTTAACACCTACTTTGCTAGTGAATTTCAGGTTGCAAATTTCCAAAGAGATTTATTTGGAAAGCACCATAAAGTACATAGTAACACACTGAAAGTTTGAGTACTAGGTACTAGATACAGAGATCGTGCTTTCCACCCAGTTCTCTCAAGGAACCAATACTTTGTCACTCAACTTTGCCAGGCGGTGAGATGACCTGTGAAATGATACTTACCAATAGCTGTGGACAGATCTGAAAATAATATTTTCCTTTGCTATTCAGCAGCAGCATTTTGGGAATCATTTCTATTCCCTTGGAGTTGCACTGCTAGGTTTTATTTGCTTGGTATTATTTTTAAATATAAATTCTAAAATACTATGCATATACTTACAACCTTTACTTGAAAGATCGCTCCCAAAAAGGAATAAAATGCAAACTAAAATTCAGGGCAGAGATGAAAGAAAATATGTCTCCCTTTCCCACCACACTTTCCTAAGACCCCCCGCCCCCAACATGGTACACATACTGGTGAATCAGAGTACAGACACTTTCAATTTTGCTTGTAGTAGTAACTTCCGCTATCAAGGTGCCCTTTTAAATACTCCATTGAGTTGTAGACAAGGCTTCTATCAGAACGTTATGAAGAAGAATCTTAACAGAAACCGATTGACTATATTGTACATTCAGAGTTAGGTTAAAATATTACTTGAGTAATATAATCATCCTCTTTGCACACAACGTAACTGTCTTTTCGCAAAACATGTTTATAGGAAAATTTTATAAAGTAGTTTGGAAGCTTTCTTTATCTTTTTCATAATGAACCATAGTTGAAGTTGATTGGCAACAGAATGTTTTGAAAACTCCTTTGACGCTACAACAATGAGAAGGTGGAGCATCACCAATGGCAATGATTCATTTGGCCTTTAAAAAATATGGTCACCTGATACTTTCTTGGGAGATGGTGATCATAACTGAGCACAAAAGAAAAAATAACAGAAATGAATAAGTGGAAGAGTTCAATGATCGAGAGCTTTGGACTTCAAAACCTTCTGGAAACAAAAAACTTTTCCCCTGTGTTTAAGACAAGAGGTCAAGTATTCATTGACCAATAAAGATCTCCCTTCAGCTAGAAAACACCCTTTGAAATCCAGTTCACTCTTTCAAACAGTCATCATTTTCCATTTTATCAAAAAGTTAAATTTCCCATTCTGTGCTCCAATAAAAGTTAAGTTGTTTTGATCTGATAATTGTAAGATGTACTGTATGTATCTTAATTTGTAAGTTTTTAATGCTAAAGCTCCAGGCTGTTCAGATATAACAGGAGAGCTGGAAATGAGGTACGAAATGCTGGAATTCAAATTAACCAATAAATATATTTTAATATATATCAGCAGGACTCTAGAGGATTCCATTAACGTTGAAAAATAGAAAGGACTTAGGTTAATTTGGTAAGAAGGCAGGTCAGAACGTTTACAACAGTGGTATAGAACTGTATAGAGATGCAAAATTTTTCAAGAGAGCAGAATTTTTTCAAAAACGCTGACTCTAGCTGTCACAGTCCTGCCTTGGCTAAATCCAGTGGAGAGATAGGAGGACTTTCTAATTTGCTTTCCCTCTATTTTAATAATAGCTGTGCATAAGTAATTTATGAAAGGCCAACCAGGCAGTGGGCAACAGAAAATTAAACTCATTTTATCTGAAAGCAGGTGGATTTCTATATATCATTAGCATGCATAGAATTCTCACAATGTTATTTCTCATACTGATGGAATGTAACCAAATAATATATGAGTTTTTTGCTTATGCACGAGTGAAATTTTTAGATAAAAGTGCCAGCCCCAATGGCAATTTTCTGCAAAACGAAAACTAATTCTGTGAAGCTTCTTATTACTGGAAAGACTCATTTGGCTTGCATTAGAGACTGACATAAGTGACTTTAGGATTTTACTAACAGATTAGATGAGATGTGCCACATACTGTAATATCATTAGAGAATGTAACAGCACTGGAACGCTTTGGGGCACTTATTAAGAGGCCCAGCACAAGTAAATTGTTTTCCTTTATGACATAGGCTTTTGAATTTTTTTCTCTGATTAAATGCTTTATTTTTATGGGTTTTTTTTCTGACATTTAAAACAACTTTTACTTTATACTTCCCCAAAATTGCACACAAATTATGTTTTGCATGATTCAGCTCAGTGTTACTAAATGCATTATCTATGCCTTATTTCATGAATATCACCTAGGCAGAGGGTAGATGTGTATTAAGAAAACAGCTTATGCAATACTAAAGTCAGAATTCTTCTAACAGAATATTATTCTAACTTACAGCAAAGACTAATCTTCAGGGCTCTAAGAAATTTTTACCATTAGTACCTTTCACTAACTCAATGTTTGAATAGGTTCTACTCTCCAGTTCTAAAAAATACTAAGGTTGGATCATTAAAAATAGTTATTATAATATGAATACATTCATTGTTCTGTTTAACTACGACCCTGAAACTCATTCAAGTACATGAAATATTATAGTTCTTTTTATTTTAATGACTCTTCCCTTACCATAAAGTATATATCAAGCAAAGTATTTTTTGCTAAGGTAAGCAAAAATACAGAATGTAGATAGAAATGTTTATCACTTTATAAAAGCAGATAAAGGAAAAGGCAGAAGTATTTGGGGGATAATTGTGTGCTCAATATTTTTTCTCTTCTAAGTTATCTTTTCCTAAGTTTTTAACTCTTCCTGGATGAAGCAGAGGGTGGGTGTTTCTTTCTTTCCATTTAAACATCCTTTTACACATCATCAGAAAAAATTTAAACTTAGTGAGAAAATGAATACACATAGTTACCTAGAGAACCGTGGACACAGGAACGCATTAGGGAGACGCTCTTCAATGTCCAAATCTAGAGTGATGGGGTGGAGTGAGCATTAACCAGACTGCAGACTGAATCCCACTTATTTTACTGTCCACCGGACTGTAGGCAGATGACTTCCCTTCTTTGAGTTTTTGTTTCTTCATCTATAAAACGAGCTACTGATAACTCTGACCTCAACAGCCCTCTGTGAAGATGACTAAGTGGCTCATCCTCCTGCTCAGACCTTATCTACTGCTTCCATGGGTGAGGAGGCAGATGGAAACAGAAGGTGCCCTCATGGGTTGAAAATTATTTCAGGCCAATTCTGGTAGATGTCCCAGATTTCTGTAGGAAAGGGATTAAGGCTGTATCAGTAAAACACAACATGGAAATTACCTATGAGGCATCCTTCTTTGAAGAATCATGAGTTACAGACACTAGCTTGTGTGGGTATTTAAAGTCAGGCATCTCCATGCTCAGAATCACCTCTCCTGAGAACTTGGCTGGGGAAAGTCAATCGCAGCATCTCTGTGTGGTCCTAATTCTATTTTCATTAGGACACGTATCATACTGCTTTGGTATTATTCCCTCCAACCTCATCCTCCCATCTAGAATTCTTCCATTTTTCAACTTTTTAATTCCAGCAGCCAGAATATTTCTTGATACACAGAAGTCACTAAAAAGTGTGCTTGTGAGCTTTGCACATGCTTGAAATTGAGATCTGAAAAGAAAACAAAGTACAAAATAGGAAATAACTTTAGAAATAAATTAGTGTTTGATTATTACATAGTGTCCCATTAGTGTCATGTACTTCATTACATGGAAATTTTAATATTCATAAAAATTTCATTACATTAAAATCATATGGCATTTTTTCATCACCAGAATGTCTGAGAACGCACAACAATTACCAAGTAATCATAGTCCGTCTTAAAATAAACATGCTGTACTGAGCTAAATAATTTTGGATGTGAAAGCATTAAAATTCTTTCAAATTATTTTTATAGAAAAAATATAATTAGCCTGGGATATCAGTGCATTTTGATGTGACCCTGTTTGGAGCCTGTAAAGTGGGAGTGTCCAGGTCCTCAGAAGGCTCAAACAGCCTGCGAATGGTGGGCCAGAATTTAAACAGACTGGCTGAAGCATGGTGAGACTAATCAAGAAAAGCTTCTTAGTGGAGGTCGCCCTGATCTTCACTATAAAGGTAGGGAGGGAGGTGGTTTGGAGAAGGGGAGTTATACGTCACCAGAACTAATCTTATAAGTAAGCAAAGTCAGGGATTGGGGGTATTTTCTGGGGTGCTAGATGACCCGTCACTTACTGCACTCTCACCCTCCAAAGAAACAACTCTTCCAATATGTTTTTTTGAGACCTGAAATTTCACTACTAAAGAATAATTTTATTAGCTAAAACGTATGCCAGCTGGGCTATGTAGACATATGCCTGAAAGGTACAATCCTTCAAACAATATAAACTGCTATAGACCATATTGTAAGGTTTAATTTTTCTTTCTTGAAGTTAAAACTGAGAAGAAAAAAGTAGACCAATAGAGATATGATGGGAAAGGAGTGGGAATACCAGGAACCAAAACTCTCAGAGGTCTCATATAGATAGCATGAGACACAGTTTGCATTCCTGGTCAGAAACTGAGAAAAACTGAAATTATCCTGAACCTCTGTGAGAGAAGTGCCAGTTGTATTTGAGCAGAAGCCAGTGAGGGTTCGTGAGTCAGAACACCATGGTCAAATGAGGATGGAAAATTGCCTGTGACTGAAGGGAAACAAAAACATGTAACCACAAGCAGAGGCACATTCTTATGGATCCACTGCAGGAAAGAGAAAAGTTTACCCTGCACAGATACTACGGGTGGGGCCGCCAACCCTAGCTTATCTGTAGGTGGTCGTTTCATATATTTAATTTGCAAGTTTATCCACATGCTCCAACAACTAGCTCAACTAAAATGCTCCTTAGGAGAGACCTCGCAATATTTAATGACCGCTATGAAATGTCAAACATATGTAAAAGTTAAGCTTTGTGATATCTGTTATAATAATCCAAACTCTGATAAAGTACCCTAATAAGATACCATATTTTTAAAGAAACTTAATTTAATTTAATAAATAGTATGTGCATGATAATGCCAGGGAACAAAAAGAAAGATATCCATTGTAGAAAACCCAAGAAGGGTTGAAAGGAAGGAAATGGAAAAAAAAATCAAAATATATCACCTACAGGTACAAATTCCCTATGATGAATGTGATTATTATATATACCTAAAAATACCAACAAAAATAATTTTCCTTTTTTAAAAAAAAGAAAACTCAGGGAACCCATGAAAAGATTCAGGTCTCACTGCGAAGGTAGATGAAGAGTTCATAGCACATCTTTGAGGCAATAACTATTTTGTACTAATACCTAAATTGCTTTTACTCTAACTTTCAAACCAGAAATCTATGTAGTAATTCGTTGTTCTTTTTACTTCATTGTTTTGTATTATTTTATCTCTCCTTTGTTTAGAGTCCAAGACAATATCAGTGACTACCACACACACCCCCGTCCATATCACAACATCTCATTTCCTAATTCCTCTTTCCTGTTCTTACAATAAAACACTAAATCTTATACCCTATAATATTCAAACAATTTCAACTCAATCACATTGAGGAAAGCATAAAATTATTATGCTATGGTTCATCTTTATATCCTAATTTGAGGAGGAGTCTAATTATTGATCTTCAAAAGTCTTTTGGGAATATCATGAAAATGAGTTAATATGTATTTTAGGAAGCTTCATCAAAGATCTTATTTAAAATAAACAATTTCATCCTTTCAAAACCAGGGACTAGAAAGAAAGGATATTTTTCGCAAAGTATGAGTGCTGCAAGGGTTTCTCACATTGATTCATTGCTTAGAGATAAAAACAACTTAAGCTGATTTTTCTTGTTTATAGAGTAAGTGTAAGATGTTCCACCAAAATAGGTAATGACATTTTTGTGTCCATAAATGTGCATGTAAGTCCAATTATGTATTTGTTGTCATTTAAGCATCACCACCATTATTGAGACCGAAGTGCCAGTACTAATTCTTGCTGTCACATTTTCCAAAAATGAAAATAAGGCTTTTAAGTAAAATGCTAAGGTTTTCAATGTGAATTATTCATTCTTTGCATGGCCCTAGCAGAACACCCTTGGCAAAATAGCTAAACAAAAGCCTACCAGGGTTCTGGTTTCTAATCTGGTTACAAAATACATTACAGGATTTTTCTTTTAACTTCACAGTTAATGGAAAAGTTTTTCCTTTCCTGAAACTCAGCCAAGAGTTCAAGAAAGCTTCTCTAACTGCCTCGGCTTCCATCTAATTGAAGTGCCATGAGCAGACCTTGAAAACAGTGGCATTAGTCACACAGCTAAACAAACTACCTTTGATGGTCGCAGCCAACCAATCAGAAGCGCTCCCCAGATGATCTTTACGGGAATAGCAATCCATTAATAATAACTGAAGCAATGATCTTTCATGCCACCTTCCTTTCATGCAGGACCACTCCACTAGTAATCTCTTAGGGGGACTATTAGCTACTTCAGTGTCCTTCAGAGAGGGCACTCTGCTTGTTTCAACATTTATTTCCACTGTAACATTTTTTTTCTCTCCCACAGAAGTGCCTTTTAGAAATTAAAATAATTCTTGCTGTGATTCTAGCAGGTATGTGGAGGGGGGCTGTAAAGAAAAGACAAAATGGCTGGAAGAATGAATGGAGGGGAAAAAACACCTTTTTTCCCAAACTTAACTCTAAATTTCAAAAATTTCAAAGACAAGCAATGCATAAATAAAATCTAACAGTGGTTCATTTTTACTACCCTTCATCCTGAAAATAATGTGTATCTAAAGCATCCAAAGTAAATACAAATAAAGTTTTACAGAATTTTCTTACATATATGCTAGTATATGTATTCCAGATGTGTGAGAGCTTGAGAAGGAAGTCAGAGGTCATGAGTTCTACCCTGTGGTGTAGGTACTATTTCTCTTCTCATGTCCAGTGAGTAGTACTGCAAAAGTGCTCAACAAAGTAAGAGTGGTGGTACCTGCCTGTAATCCCAGCACTCAGGAGGCTGAAGCAGGAGGTTAGCCAGAAGTTCAAAGCCAGCTTGGTCTATATGGTAAGTTCAAGGTCAGCCTGAAAAACTAAAAGAAGAAAATAAAAGTGCTCAACAAATGTTTTGTGAATAAATTATCTCCCATGAGGGGACAAATCAGACCAAACCAGCCACAGTATTCTTAAATATTCGGTAGCTTTTCAACATTACTATACTTTAATTCCATGTTTCAGACTTATAAACTTCTGTCTCTTACAAGATCTACTATATTTTCTGGAGTATGATTCAATCAACTCCCACAAACTCTTAGCAATGAAAATAGTAATTTGACAATTTTTCTCATAAGTAAAATATTCTGAATACCTCAATAGTGAAAATTCTATCCCCTACCTGTGCCCCCAAAATTTGCTGGATAACTGGTTGATTTTTTAAAATAACTACCTCAGATCTACAAAAAAGTTGAGCAGGTCCTAATTTTCCAAATCAGTAGCACATCTAACACACTGAATAAATAACCAAGACTATTAGGAAGTATCAATGCCAATAGTTTTCATGATTAAATATATCCATATTCAAAGACTCCATTGGCTGATTAGTTCATACAATAGGATCAAAATTTAAAATATTAACAAGATTTCTCCCATCTGACAATCTTATTTTACCCTGTAACTCTTCTCATTGGTAGAAACTATGCATTATTTTCAGGAAAAGGATGACATAAAAGCACGAGGAGTACAGAGGTGACCAACCAGTTCTTGTTTTCTGTTTGTCATAAGAGGATCTTGGAAATTCTCAAATAAATACAAAAACAGTGAGATAAGCCCAGTGAGTTTCTATGTATGTGCCACTTGCGCTTAACCTTTAACTCAAAGCCAATCTTGATGTATGTACACCCGATACTCCTCTTGTGCCCTCAGCTTTGGAAGCAAACCCCAGGCATCATATCATTTCAATGTTCACAACATTCAATATCTAAAAAGAAACCATTCAATATCTATCCCCCCCAAAAAACCCACTTTTTTATGATTCCCTCGTTCAGTATCAATCTGTTTGCTATAAAGAACTCATTGGTTAGGAAAGACTCATTTTTAAAAATATGACCACAGAATTAGCACATTTGAGCATTAAACGGTAATTCCTTAATATCAAATAGAATGTCAGTCACATTTCTCTTAGTGCCTCAGAATGAAACAAGTAGCTTTTTACCTCCAAAACCTGAATTTAAAGTATTTCAAAGATCTAATCTCTGATGGACTCCAGACCTAGTTTATCCACTTGAAAAAAGGCTGAAAAGAGACGAGGTAAGGAGAGAACCATCTTACCACCAAGGTTAATGTGGTGCTGTGCAGACTAGGGGGAATAAACGGCTAGGGGAGCAGCCTGCAGCCCGACTCCCCTCTCGCTGAGCCCCCACACAGGCTGGGGTGGGACGAGGGGAGGACAGATCAGTAAGTGTCTATTGCCCTCTTCCTCCTGCTGTGCCGCTTCTTTTTTTTAAGACAGAGTTTTGCGATGTGGATCAGGCTGCCCTTAAACTTGCTACATTGTCCAGGCTGGTCTTCAACTTGCAGTCCTCCTGCCACAGGTCCCATAATGCTGAGATCGTAGATGTTCACCACCTTGCACGGCTCTTGTTGACTTCTTACCTGGACATTACTCCTATCACAGCATCAGGGCCCCACTCTGATAACTTCAGTTAACTTTATTTTCTTACTCCAAATACAGACACGCTGGTGGTTGAGACTTCAGTTTATGAGTTTGGGAGATGGGGGTTGGGGAGCACATATGCTCAGTCATGCGTAATGAGTGTCACTTAAGCCTTCTAGGACTTAAATGCAAACCTGAATTAATGACAAGTTCAATTCTTGCCTCTTGGTAAAATGAGAGCTAGAAACAAATATCACTTTAGCCTGTCAGAAAATAACCCAGCTTTTTAACATACATGGGTTTTGTGGACTGTATATTGATTCTCAACCCATTTGTTTTTTCCTAAATTGACAATGGAAAGTAAGAGCAGAACTGTCTGTGTGACAGGCCAATCTCGGAAAACCCTGTCTAATATCCAACCACATAGCCATTCTCCAAAAGTTCTTACCTGGTGCTCCCGCATAAAAGCACTATCATGCTGAAAATGGCTCCTTTCAACACCATAGGAAAGAAAACTTTCAAATTCTTATTTCTGGGAATCCTTTATTTCCCAGTTTTAAATTCTATAAAATGCCACAATAACAGGGAACTGTGAACATTAACAGTAATAGCTAGCTCAATAAGCTTAATACATTGTGATAAACTTATTTAATTTGTATAAAAGCCCTTCAAGTGGCTGCCATTATCCTTAATTTATAGATGAAAAATAAAGTGTGTCTGATCAGTAAAAAAGCCAAGAAATGGAGTCAGTCAGGTGTATCAGTCATTAGAGCCTACACATATAAACACCAAATCTCTTTCTTGGTAATTAAAAGAATTTTTTTCCTCAGGCATATAATCTCCAAAAGTGACACTTCCTTGAACTCTTAGCTCTTCATAGTTCCATCTTCCCCCATCAGTTTAAACCTCAAAGCACAGAATGAGAACAAAAGATGCTTAAAAAATGAATTCTTCAGAATGCTAACCCACATTAGTGCTTCACTAGTTTTCAAACTACAATAAGCTTTGTATTTATCATCAAACTGCTTTTTCAAGCTACAAGTATAGAATTTGACCTAGTATTCATAACCAAGGTTTCTGTAACTCCAAGTCAGAATTATGAGAGAAAATTATGAGACAATGGTTGATAATATTAAAAATACTCCATATTTACAGGAGATTTTTCAAGTGACTTACTATGATGTCTATTCATTAGAGGAAAGCTTTTGAAAAGACAAGTATATAAAGAAGTTATCCTACAGTGAACAGAACAAAGCCCATTAATGACAATGATGTGAACATTCAAGGAATTATTAAAAGAACCTTTCACTTTGAGGGAAAATTAATTTACCCAGAATTTAGTGCAATTGTTGAAATAGGAAAATCAGGGAGGGAGGGCAGCAGACCTTGTGGCCAAAGTTTTGCCTAAAGCCTTAGCAGTTGGAAGAAGTCAGCATTCTGCTTTTCTCTTTCTTGTTTTGTCAAAAAGCCCTGGAGGTGTATACACTAGAACCCTTGAAAACACATTTATTTTTCCTTGCAGAACTTAATAATTAATAGGGCTATAGACTTTGATCCCAAGTTTACCTCCATATTTTAAAACTCATTTCCTGAATTCTAGGGAAAATCATTTTATTTTATCCAGTTAGTTTTTCTTTTTATATAACTTGAAATAGTTAATGTCTTACAGATAAGGGGTAGTTATTTATCAGGGACATTTCCTCCAAGCAGAGGGATGGCCACTCTTACTGGCTGCCTTCACTTGGAAGATATTTTGTCCAGGAAAGAGTCTTCTCAAGCATATAATTCCAAAGCCACATTTCCCTGAACTCTTAACTCTTCATATTTTTAATATAATCTTTATAAAAATAAAAAGAGTTTAAAGTTCAAAGAACTTTTTATTTCTATACTTAGCGAGAAACTTCCATTCTCCCTGTTTGTCAATCTATAACTAAATTTGTCTCCACTGCCCAAGGAAGAGAGATGGAGAAAAAGTAACTTAAAGAAAATAAACTAGCTCATTCTTAGTTTCTGAATTTCAGAATGTTCATACCTGTCAACAGAAATGATGATTTAAGAAATGTGAAAACATGATTTTCATGTAAAATGCAACACTACTGAATGAATGGACTTGTCTGTCTAATGTTCTCTTTAAATCACAAACACTGTTGATTCAGAAAAGAAAGATGGTAGACTCTGGAAGTCAGCGAAAGTTGATACTAGGTGTGCATGGGAATTAGCACTTCTCTTTGGTGGACAGATTGACTTCAAATATAAACAGATTTGCATTGTGATTCCAGAGTGAACCTGGGCAAGGAGCACAGGCAATGAGCTCAAGATTCAGCAGTGACTCTGGGTTTCCAACAGGACCATTAGACAGGGACTCCATGAGAATAACCATGGCCCCGTTAGACTCCCCATCCATAATACATATTGTGGTGACTTTTTTCATTAATGTTACCATATCATGAGTGGGGAACAGCTCTTACTTATAGGGAGGATTTAGCAACATTATTCTGAGGATCTACCCTTAATCCTTTACCTTAGGAAAATAGTCTAGCCAATCTGTGATGGTGCATGCTTGAGGCCAGAGGATCCAACATTCAAGCCCAGGCTGGGCAACTCAATAAGACTGTGTCTCAAAAAAATAAAATGAAAAGAGCTAAGAATGTATTTAAGATGTGAGAATGTCCTGGGTTCCATCTCCAGTATCTCAAAGAAAGAAAATAAAAAAGGCCATGTCCTCCCATCAAATCAGACGTTTGCTGCCAGCTTCTGTCCTCTAGAACCCTTCTCTCCATCATGCTGCCTAGACTTTCACTTGAAGCCTCATTCCCTCAAGAATGGACTTAGCCATAAGTTTTTATGTGAAATCTTCCTGACCCCACCAGTCCCTGAAACACTGCCCCTCATTCACTATAAGAGATATGCATAATCTAATCAACATCACCATATGACTGTATTCACTGTGTTCTCTCCTAGCACACTGTTGTTCTTCCAGCATATACAAGAAAGATCATCTTCATCTTTTGGTTCTTAATTCCACAGCTGGTGCCTGGCATATATTGGCTGCTCAACTGAACTTTCCCTTTGCGGGAGCTGGGAAGAAAAAGAGTGAGTTTTCTTTGTGAGTGCCTAAGTGACCTCAATTAGGAAGATTAGAAGCTATGAAGGTAAATATAAGAGAAGATAAAGGAAGTACAGAGGTTGTTTCACCAGCCAAGTGGTATAGACTAAATTTTGACTGGAGAATTTTGTCTTGCAAATGTTCTTAATTCTATTTTATAACCTCCACCTCTGAGACTCCTGGTCACCTCCTGATATCCTTGCTGCCATGAGCTTTCACTTGGACTGTCCTTCCCCATGCTGGATCTCATGTCCCACAGCATTTCCTGTTCCCTCTCCCCCAAATATACCATGATAGCTTGGTGTGGTAGTGCATGCCTGTAGTCCCAGCACTTAGAAGGCAGAGGCAAGAAGATCGAAGTTAGTTCAAGCCACCTGGACTACATAGTGAGCTCAAGGCCAGCCTGAGACCCTGTCTCGAAACAAGAACAACAACAACAAAAACCCAAATACACCACGCTACTATCTCTTAGCTTATAGCTCTCTGCCAGCAAATCCAAAACTTGAGTATATGGAGATATGCCTTTGTGTTTCCTAGTGCGTTTTATTGATCCAAACATCCTGAGATGCTTCATGGAAAGAAATTTCCCTGTCAAACTTGGGATATATTTATACACAATCTCCCTCCTATAGACTCAAAGTGCATAGTAATACATTAATCTAGTATTTCCCAAAATAATATGATGATGAACCTTTTAAAAAAAATCTCATCTCTTAATGGTCCATAGGGTCTCTGTTCTACAGAACACACCCAACAGGCACATGGTATGGAAAAGTAGTTCTAAGTGATATATTTAATGGCAATGGCCTTTTCTAAAAACAGACTTTTTAGACCAGCAGCATGACACTTCGGTAGGAATTTCAGGTGCTTTTGTGCAATGTTGCTCTTAAGCAAACGGTCTCTGTGGAGAGCTCCAAATCATGACAAGATACAGGAATTTTTTTCAATACTTATTAATGATCACCCCATGTACTATACATGATGGCATGTCTTTTTCCAGTCATTCTGAAAAGCAGTCCTCATGAGATAGTTATATTTTTATTAATTTTTAAAATGAGGAGCATAAACTCACAGTTTACATGGGATGCCCAAGGTTATATAGTTAACAAATGGTGATGACTCACATCCAGTCTGTGCATGTGTATGTGCATACCCATATGTATGTGTGCACATATGAATGATGCTGAGAATTAAACTCATACTTTCATACTGAGCTACATCCTAGACCTTCTTGTATTTTTTGAAACAGGGTCTTGCTAAGTTGTCAAGTTGCCCAGAGTGAACTTGTACTTGAGTCCCCCAGTATGCTGGGATTCAAATATAGTCTGTAAGTACTAAATCTCATATTGTACCAATATCTTCATGCTATCTGAATTTGTAGGTCAGTATTTCTCAAAGCTTGATCCAAGAATGCTTGTTGAAAATTTAGATTCCTAATACCTAGCCCAAATTTACTAAATTAAAGTTTTGGGAATTAGGAATATATATATTTGAAATCCAGGGCTTTGCACTAGGCTACATCCTCAATCCTTTTGCTAAATCAGGGTTCAAGACAGGGTGGGCTCAAACTCTTGATCGTCTTGCCTCAACCTACCATAATACTAGGACTACAGGTGTTCACTATTGTACCCAGATAGGAATAGACATATTTTACCAAGTTCCTCAGTCAGTTCTTATACACACTAAAGTTTAAAGACCACAGTTTACATATTTATTAGTTTTTAATCACACTGTTCTACCATCCCCCAAATAATTAATCAACCAACATATTATGTTGATTCTTACCTTTCTTTACTATCAAGAGAAGTACAATAAAGTTTTCATCCTGTAATTTCTTCACATGTTCCTAGATAGTTCCTTCATGTAAAATAAGTCACCATTCTCTGATGACATATTAGATGACAAAGAAATTGTCTTATACTGAATGTATTGTTTCTCTTCTTGTTAATGGGTGAAATCCACCACTTCTTATGGTTATCTTAGTAAAATAACATGTCCTTATTGGCAAAAATTTGACAGCAAAAGATTTCTAGCAGATTTCTTTGGAAATAGCCAAAGAAATTCTAAAGGTTTTTTATATTCTTTGGCTAATGTGCTAAAAAAGATTCTGCTTTTTTAAAAGCTGATATTTGGGGTATGTTCATTTTTTTTTCTTCACTACTTTCCTAGACAAACCAGCTATCCTTTCTGTGAAATGATCAGTCATTCAGAGCAAAAAGCACAACCAACCATCTTTCTTCTCTTATTTGGATTGTGTAAAATACTCTCAATAATACAGTGAGTCCTCTGATCAATCAATAAATATTAAAGACCAACTAGATCTGGGCATGGTGGTGCATGCCTGTAATCCCAACACTAAGGAGGCTGAGGCAGGAGAATCACCATGTTTGAGGCCAGTCTGGGCTACGAAGTAAGTTCAAGGCCTGCTTTAACTGCACAGAGAAACCCTGTGTCAACTGACAGGAAAAAAGAAATAGTAATGTAGGTACCAAGAGGGCAGAGTGGTAAGCAGCAGAGAAAGAGCCTCTCCGAGTGTTGCTGAAATATAGCAATGTGAGGAAGACGAGAAGGAGCGAAGTGGGTCCCCTGCATCCAGGAAAGATTTGAAGCACAAATTGAAGCCTATGGAGAGAGTGAAGGGAGAAACCAGCAAAGAAGAAGGAGGTAGCTAGTGGTGCCTTCTCCCTGAGATAAGACGTACTGCATGACAGGAGCAATTCAAACCTGCAGATATATGGAGACTGCTGGCAACCCCAGAGCCCCCCAAGAGAGACACAGTAGTGGAGGGGAGCAGTGGATGTGAAGGACTGCACTAGTTGGTGGCTGTGATTGATGCTACTGTTGTTGCTGATGGTATCACTTTAGCCAAAAGTGACATGATTGTTCTAAACCGTTATTCTTCCTGGTATTCCAAGACTGAGACTGACAAAAGGTCATAAAAAATACTGTAGCACAGTGGCAAAGAACCAGGGCCTGGGCCAAACAGGCAGCAACTTCTCATCACCAATAAGTTGAAGATGTAGGTTTTTGTAACAGACTCAAATCCCAAAAACCAGTTACACTTGGAAAATACCTCAGAGAAGCAGTTATTCCCCAAGGGTTCTAAACACTAGCAATAAAGCAACCCACCATAGACAATTTACAAGCATTAGCCCAGGAATTAAACTAAAAGAAAGATAAGAAAATAAGATGACACTTAAACAAGATGCAACTCCAGACATTCAGTTCTCCAAATACAACCCCAAGGGCAACGAAGTGGGGCAACCCAAAAGACAGCCGCCGGGCACCTCTGAAGCGATAGCAACAAAGAAATTGAATGAGACTTCAGAAAAAACCCAATCAGAAATAATTTCTCAGATAACTGCAGAGATAGTGTCTGAAGAGAAAACCACGTTTATTAACCCTAGATTAGATACAAAAGAAATAGAGGGGCATGAGAAAATTGTGGAAGCCATGAATGCTCAGCATAGGAAAAAAATGGAGTCCATAAGACAGATTCAAACAGATATCCAGGAGAATAAAAATCCTATTGAAAGTATCCATAGCAGATGAAGCCAATGTGAGAACAGGATCTCAGATATAGAAGACTGCATGTGGTTAGCAATCAGAAAACAAAGATTTCTTAAAAATAACAAAGGACCATGAGGAATCAAACCAGAAGTTGCTAAAAGAGGCAAAGGAGAATAACTTAAGATTGACTGGAGTCAATGAAACAGCAGGAGATACCATAAATGATAAAAAACTGTTCACAGATGTCATGGCAGAAAACTTCCCTAGTAGGGAAATAGAATCTGACATACAGTTACATGAAGCATATAGAACTCCAATTAACCATGATCAAAAAAGTATACAGCCAGGCATATCATAATCAATATTCCGGAAATTCAACACAAGAATAGAATCTTAAAAGCTATTAGGTAAAAGAAACAAGTTACCTGTAAAGGAAAGCCCATCAGAATCATAGCTGACTTCTCAGGTTTGTGACTTCAGCACAAACCTTCAAGTCAAGAAAAGCTTGGAGAAGGGCTGGGGATATAGCTCAGTGGAATAAGCGCTTGCCTAGCAAGCGCAGGGTCCTGAGTTCAATCCCCAGTACCGCAAAAAAAAAAAAAAAGCTTGGAGTGAAGTATCTAAAGTTCTAAAAGAAAATAATGTTCAACCCATATTTATGTACCCTGTAAAACTATCTTTCAAAACTGATGGAGAACAAAGATGTTTCCATAACAAAGAACAACTGAGGAAATTTATGACCCCCCCACCCCAGCACTCCAAAATGTTTTGAAGGACATTCTAGAAAGAGATAACAAGGACTACAACTCCATGAACCCCAACAGAAGGAATCCACCAGGCAAGGCCAACAAACAGAAGGAGAGAGAAAAAAAGAGGGGAAGCCAAAGACAGGAAAATAACATGACAAGAATAAGTCAATATACATCAGTTATAGCCATCAATGATAATGACCTCAATTCACCAGTCAAAAGACACAGACTTGCAGAATGGATCAAGAAGCAAGATCCAACAATATGGTGCAAACAAGAAACACATTTAATTCAAAAATAAATTCATAGACTGAAAGTTAAAGGGTGAAAAACAATACTCCATGTGACAGGAACCCAGAAAAAAGTAGAGGTTCTATTTTCATACAAGTGAATTTCAAGCCAAAGTGATTAAGAGAGATAAAGAAGGCCACTACATCCTTGTAAAGGGAATAATCCAAGAAGAGTAAGTAACAATCATAAATATATATACAACAAATACCAGTGCACCCAACTATATAAAACAAATATTACTGGACATGAAAAATCAAATAAGCACTAATACAATTGTATTGGGGGATCTCAATATCGCACTATCACAAAAAGATATCAACTAGACAAAAAATCAATAATGAAATATTAGAACTGTACCAAACTTTTGAACAATAGACTTAGTAGATGTCTACAGAGTGTTTCACCCCATAACATCAGAATATACATTCTTCTTAGCTGCATGTGGGATGTTTTCCAAAATAGATCACATACTAGCTCACAGAACATGCTTAAGTAAATGTAAAGGAATTGAAATTATTCCATGCATAATATCAGACCATAGTTAGATGAAACTGGAAATCAGTGGAAAAGAAACCACAAGAATTTCATAAACACATGGAAATTAAATAGCATCCTCCTGAAAAACCAATGGGTCACAGATGAAATTAAAGAAGAAATTAGACAGTTTCTACAATTAAATGATAATGAAAATACAACCACCAGAACTTATGGGATACAATGAAAGAAGTCCTAAGAGGGAAAATTATAGCAGTGAATACCTATATCAGGAAGCAGAGTAAGTACAAATGAACAACTTAATGTTGAACCTCAAACTTCTAGGAAAAGAAAAGCAGGCCAAGCCAAAAGCTCCAATGAAAAAGGAAATTATACAGATGAGAGCAGAAATTAATGTACTGGAGAAAAAGAAAACAATACAAAGAATCAATGAATCAAATAGTTGGTTCTTTGAAGATTAAATAAAATCAACAAACCCTTAGCTAACCTTATCAACAAAGGAAAAGAAGACTCAAACCCATGCAATTAGGAATTAAAAGGGTGAAATTACAGTGGACCCTGCAGAAATGCAGATCATCTACACCTTTGAATACTCGTATTCTAATAAAATGGAAAGTGAAGAAGAAATGGACAGATTCCTGGATACATATGAATTACCAAAGATTATTTAAGATATAAAAATCCTAAACAAACCAATATCAATAAATGAAATCAAAGATGCAATTAAAAACCTACCAACCAAGAAAAGCCCTCCTGGATTCCCTGCTGAATTATACAAGAAATTTAGAGAAGACCTAATACCACTACATCTCAAACACTTTAATGAAATTGAAAGGGAAGCAATACTCCCAAATTCATTCCTGGAAGCAAGCATTACTCTGATACAAAACCCAGGGAAGAACCTAACTAAGAAAGAGAACTACAGGCTAATATCCCTAATGAACATAGATGCAAAAATCCTCAGTAAAATACCAGTAAACACAATACAGAAAATCATCAAGAAGATTATACACCATTACCAAGTGGGATTGATTCATACAGGGATCCGTGTATGGTTCAACACAGGCAAATTAATAAATATAATACACCATATTAAAAGCCAAGAACTGAAATCATAAGATCATCTCCACAGATGCAGAAAAAACTTTTGACAAAGTCCAGCAGCCATTCATGATAAAAACTCTACAGAAAATTGGAATAGATGGTCTTTATCTCAATCTGATAAAAGCCATCTACCACAAACCAACAGCCAACATCATAATAAGTGGACAAGACTGAAAGCTTTCACTCTAAAATCACGAACAAGAAAAGGAGGTCCACTGTCTCCACTTTTACTGAACATAGTCCTGGAGCAATTAGATAAGCCACAGCAATTAGGTAAGAGAAAGAAATAAAAGGAATAATGATAGGAAAGGAAGAAGTTAAATTATCATTATTTGAAGATTCCATGATACTCTATGAAGGACTCCCAAAACTCCACTAAAAAAAACCTCTAAATTTAATGAGCAAATTCAGTAGTGTAGGTGGATACAAAATCAACAATCAAAAATCAGTAACTTTCCTGCACACAAATAACAAACTCACTGAGAGAGAAATTAGGGAAACAAGACCTTTCACAATAGCATCCAAAAATTAAATAATTAGGAAGCAATCTAACAAAGGATGCAAAAGACCTCTGCATGAAAACTACCATACTCTGAAGAATGAGATTATACAGAATATCAGAAAATGGAAAGCAATCCCTTGCTTTTGAGTAGGAAGAACCAATACAGTGAAAATGGCATACCTCCAAAACTGTTATATTTATATTTAATCCAATTCTGATCAAAATTCCAACATCATATCTCACAGAATTAGAGAAAACAATTTTAAAATTCATTTGGAACTAGAAGAGACCTAGAACAGTAAAGGCGATTCTGGACAGCAAAGGCAAGGCAGGGGATATCATGATCCCTGACTTGAAATTATACTACAAAGCTATTGTGATTAAAAATAGAATGCTACTGACTGAAAATACAAACCTGCAGATCAGTGGAGCAGATCAGAAGATACAGAAACAATTCCAGACATACTCAACCATCTTATCTTTAACAAAGGTGCCAAACACATTCACTGGAAGAAACAGAGCCTCTTTAATAAATGGTGCTGGAAAACCTGGCTCTGCACATGCCAAATATTAAAATTAGACGCATATCTTTCACCATGCATTAAATTAAATTTGAAGTGGATAAAAGATCTAAATATTAAAACAGAAACATTAAATCTGCTGAAAGATAGAAGAGGTAAAACTCTTGAAGACCTTGGTGGAGGTAAAGACTATGAATAAAACCTCGATCGCACAGGCACTATCACAAAGAATCAACAACTAGGATCCCATCTTATTATAAAGCTTTTGTACAGCAAGAGAAACCACCAACAGAGTAAAGAGACAATCCATAATATGGGAAAAAAATGTTTACCAGTTGTTCCTCAGAAAAAGGATTACTGTCAAAGAACTCAAAACAGTTAGACTTTCCAAATTTAAAGACCCAGTCCAAAAATGGGCATCTGAGATAAATACATACTTCTCAGATGAAGAAATACAAATGGCAAATAAATATTTGGAAAAATATTCAACATCACTTGTAATTCATGAGCTGTAAATTGAACCAGTACTGAGATTCCATCTCACCCTGGAAAGAATGGCTATTATCAAAAAATCAACCAATAACAAATCCTGGAGGGGCTGTGGGGAAAAAGGAGCTCTTCTCCCTTTCAGTGAGAGTGTAGACTGGTGAAACCACTGTGGAAATCAGTGTGGAGATTCCTCAGAAAACTAGGGTTTGAGGTCCCATTTAACCCAGCTATTTCCCTTCTGAGTGTCTTTCCAGTAGAGTTAAAAATATCATACCACATGTGCACCCATGTTTATAGCAACACAATTTATAATAGCTAGGTTTTGAAAACAATCCAAATGCCCATCAACTGAGGAATGGATAAAGAAGATGTTGACTTTTTAAACAATAGAGTACTACTCAGCCATAAAGAAGGATAGACTGGAGATTTCTATAGGTAAATGGATGTAACTTCAGACCATTTTCATAAGTGAAAAAAATCAAATGCACATGTGCAAACATCATACTGGCTCCCTAGTGTGACACCCTGAAAGAATAAATAAAATCCAAAATGTACAATAGATACTGTAAAATGAAAAGAAACTGTTCAAAAGGAAAGAGAAATCGGATGAGGGAAAGGAGAAAAGAAGGAAGGGGAAATATATATTAGTTAAGATAGTTATACTACTAATTTCTCTTCATTGAAAAGAAAGGTTTGTGCTAATATTGTTTGAACAATTAAATGCCTATATCTTGTACAGTGAGTAACTAATTTAAAAATAACAATACACAGTGTTTTAACCATTGTTACCCTCCTATTATGTTGTTTTGAAATTTGGGTTTTTTTTTCTCTCTTTCATATAAAAAAATAAAAAAACAGCTAGAGCATGTGTGTGTGTGTGTGTGCGTGTGTGTGTGTGTGTGTGTATAAGAGAGCATGTACAGGGAGAAAGTTGATAAGTCATCTTTCCCCTAGTTTTCTGTTACTAAGTTGAAAACCACCTCTATCTTCACCTCTTGTGTATCAGTTATTATTACTATAGAGTTCATATGCTAAGCTGGGCATGGTGGCACATGCCTGTAATTCTAGCACTCAGGAAGCTGAGGCAGGAGGATACTTGTGAGTTCAAGGCCAGCCTGGGTTACAAAGTGAGCTCAAAGCAAGCCTGAACTGCATGGCAAGACCTTGTCTCAAAAAGACAAAAACAAAACAAAACAAGATTTGACATACTATACAGTGCTCCACACTTGCATTCAGAAGGAAATTAATGAAGTTAGAAGAAATAAGTCACCAAGATGAAATATGGATATTAGAATAGATATCTCATATGGATATTAGAACAGATAGTTGGTATGCAGACACAGACTGATGGTCATTTACTCTGATGTTCATTCTCAACTTCATCCTTCTAATAAAACTCCAATGCTCCGGTGGACACTGCTACCAGAATAAAGCATATATGTCAGCCTCCCTTGCAGCCAGGTATATCCATTTAATTAGTAATGGCTTTTAAATATACCCCGCCAGGCTGTGTGCGGCTTCTGGCTGTCTCTCCCACCTTCCACACCTCTTGTCACTCCTGTTCGGTGGGATATAAACACAATGACTTTCCATTTTTGTAAACAGCAAAAACAAAATGGCAAAGGAGCAAGAACAAGAAATTGCATTTGTTGGTGACCACAGAGCCACCACATCACCCCTAAACTAGCTGCCTTCAGAATACTTCTGTTGGGAAAAGAATTTACCTTTAATCTTGGCCAAAAAACTGCGGGCTGCCATCACATGCAGTCAAACATATGCTCACAGACACAGCCTGCAGTTCCCTGGGGCTGCACACATCATGACACTGGTCCAGAATTTGTTTTGCTATGAGAACATGAAATAAAAGCACTTTTATCTGTAATGATTGTTTTGTTTAAAAATTTAAAATCCTCACTCTACTAAGCTGAGTCAGAAAGAGCATAAGTTTGAGCCAAACCTGGGCAACTCAGTGATCTACCTAGAACTTATCTCAAAAAAAAAATTGTTTTTAAAGGGCTGGGATGCAGCTCAGTGCAAAGGCCCTGGGTTCCATCTCTAGTGCTGCAGTAACATCAATAATGATGACATGAAAATTCTACTTAACAAAATATTAAACTCACAGCTATAAGGCTGTGTGATTCTGTGCTCTTTGGTGGAATTACTTGAGAGCACAGGGCAGTATAGGAAATTGTAAGGCACTGCTCCTTTCACAAGTCATTGGCTCTTCTTGCACAGAATCCAAAGAGCAGCTTGACTCGGTTTTACATTAACTTTGGACTTAGACCACTGCTATTTTTAAAGTCTCTTTTGGTTGACTTTTTCTTTTCCATTATAAGTGATACTAGTTTCCTAATAGCAACTGTGATACCTGAGCAACACCGAACACTTGGAACACGCAAATGTTTTCCTTGCCCTTGTTACTTTCTGCTCTTTGCTGACCCAAGGAATGGACAGCAGAGGGAAGGAGGTCCCAGGAAAGCCAAGGGAGAGGGGTGTGGGCTTCCAGAGGCCTTTGTGCTCTTTGGTTGCTGGGTGCTGTGACCTGGAGGGGATTTCAGAGGAGTTGGGCGCATCTGCATTTTCAGAGCAAGTTTCACCTTCTTATGTTGTTGTTTTTCCTAAACTTTTCCAGCTCTTTCTTCTTATGTAAATATATAAGTCCTACACTCCATTTCATGCTTTATTATTCCCAAATAGCAAATGCATTAGGCCCTTTGATTCGTCTGTGGAGAATGCATTTTGAAGCAAATCTTAATACTCTAAAATGGTTAGTTCATGGGGTTTTAATTTTAGGAATATCAGAAAAGCATTAATTCATAGTCTTCAATTGGCACAAAAACGCTCTGGATCTCCTCATGGAGAATACCCCCTCCCACCCTGAGCTCAGAAGTGTGCAAGAGACTTAATGGAAATCAAAAGCCCTCATAAAACTTATCTGCTGCCCTGCTGGTTTCCTGAACAGAGTTGAAGAAAAGTTGAAGAAAACTATCTCCATAAAGGAAGCAAGTGTCTGAGGTTTTTCCAAGACCAGTCAAAAGCAAAGCTCACACCACTTCTAGATCTTTCAAAATATTTTGAAAGACTAGTTTTAGTCTCATGGCCAAGGGCAAGGCCTAATGACCTCAAATTTCTCCACTGATCAGACCACCCTCATTAGTTGAACTTTGTATGGAAATAAAATCATCAGTTCACATCCCAAGAATATTAATATTAACTTAAAATAAATGATGGTTCATTAAAATGGTATAGTGCCAAAAATAATATTATAATATTATTAATCAACACACTATTTTCTCTATCTGCATAATTCATAGCAAAGAAATAGTTAAGAAATAATGACTACAGCTGGGTGTGGTAATGCACACCTGTAATCCCAACACTCGGGAAGCTGAGGCAGAAGGATTGCTGTGAGTTTGACACCAGCTTGGGCCTCAAAGTGAGCTCAAGGACAGCCTGAACTGCATAGTGAGACCCTGTCTTTAAAAGACAAAAAAAAAAAAAAAAAAAAGAAATAAGGACTACGAAACAAACAAGTGAAAAACAGGAATATTACCATTTCTCTAGATGTGCCCAGTGTAAAACTAAACTAAATTTCACCTGCAAAAATTCTTCTAATAAACAGATTTGGGCAGGGGGCTCAGCAAATCATTTTCAGCAAGTGAAATATGTCTTTCAATGGCTCTTTAAAATGCACTCTACATCAGCCTATTTCATCACACAGTGTAATGCCTCACCTAGTTACCAACTATAGAAGTGGGGTTCCTTAAATGCTCCCTGGCAAAGTCACGATTGGGCTCACATGGGCTCATCCTAATGTTGGTGTAGGTAGGAGCAATTTAACACTCCCAATTCATTGCATAAAGAGTTCGGTTCTCTGATCTTGGACTCCATTTCTAGTAACTGGCCTTCTGTCTTGTTTCTCTGGCCAGTCTTCTTTGGGAGAGTATTATAAAATAATCTTATACATTATGAGTCCTACATTTAATTTCCTTACCTGCATCTACTCTATTGTTAGATATTTCTTCCTTGGAAACAAAGAACATCTGAAATTTCACGTCATTCATTCATTCAGTGACCAGGAGTGGAGCAGCTAATACACAAAGGGGATTAGGCCCTGGAAAAACAAAGTCACTCAGAAATAATGTTGAACGCCTTTTGGAGAGTCACTAAAGAACTCGAAATAGCCAAGCATGGTGGCACACACCTGTAACCCCAGCACTCAGGGGTCTGATGCAGGGGGATTGTTTTGAGTTTCAAAGCCAGCGTGGGCTACATAGTAAGTTCAAGGCCAGGCTGAACTACACAGTGAAATTCTGTCTCCAAAAAACAAAGAAAAAAAAAAAAAAGGATTCAAAGTAACATTAGCATATTATATCTAACCTCTTCCTCTTCTTGTATGTCTGAGAATTCTTCAAAGCTCTGTATGTTCTTGCTATATGGGTTGTTACAGGAAGTGTCTGTTCCCAGTGCTGGACTACCAGAAGGGCCCCCAGTGTAGAAAGAGCCTTGAGGGTGAATGAGAAAAGCTTGGAGAGAGGCTCTGAAGAGCCAGGATGGGGGTGGAGGGGAAAGGGACCGCCTCACGCCTGAGAGTACTAGGAAGTGCTCTGCCCTGAGCTACACCCCCAGCCCACGGCCAGAAAATCCTGTCCATTGAGAGGAAAAGCTGAGACAAGAGAGTGGAAGATTTGGAGAGATCTTTTGAATCAGAATGGAGTAGGGACCTGTCACTGCCCTAGGCTCCCAGCAAAGACAGGTATCTCAACACTACAGCCCAGGTACCTCGCAGAAACTTCGGCAGTGTTCCCCGGGGGTTCCACTAGACTTGCTCTCTCCATGCTGTTTTCCATTGCACACCGGGGTTTTTACAGCACAGATGAAAGTAGTAGTTTCTAAGAGGTACATAAACCTTGGCAATTTTTCAAGAAAATGGTACTCAACCTTCATTTTCCGCAGCTTTTTAGAAAAAGAACAAAATAATGATAATCAGATCCAGACTCTAGCTCCAGATTCTGCCTGACTCCGTAGAAGCTGTTTAACTTTCCTGAGCCCGAGGTTTTCTACAACAGCTCGGCAATGTGGTCAGATATATTTTAAGTCTAATATTTAACATTTTCTGCCTTGGAGCCTGCCCACCCTGAAACTGTCTGCCAAACTAAATCTTTCTCCCTTTAAGTTGTGGGTCTTGGGTACTGTGCCTCAAAGAGAAGAAAGTGACTAAAATACAGGGTCTTGTTACATTGTCTGGGCTGCACTCAAACTTGAGATGCTCCTGCCTCAGCCTCGCAGGTGTGAATACGGTTGTACACCAAGCCCAGCTTGGGTGTATACAGAGCTTTTATGGAGGGAGTTCAGAGAGTACTAAGGGTTGAATCCAGGGCTTCCCATATGTGCTTTATCACTGAGCTAGACCCCCAGCCCCTTTTAAGCTTTACTATAAACTACACATATACACAAATTTTGTGTAACTAGGATTGCACTACACATATTCGGAAATTAATCTTTCTTTCATTAATCATGGGACCTCCTGCCATTTACAGATCCACTTCATTCTCTTTAATGGTTTCATAATAATCTGTACATGTCTGTACCATATTTATCATGTTAATATTGGCAAATAGTAGAATTCCAATTTTTGTTACGACAGAAAATCATATAATGCATACACAAGCAAACTATTTCTGATTTGAAAAGTGCTTTTATCATAATTATATTCCCATATATTTTGATCTTTTCTATATTTTTATATTCTGTCCCATTGATTTCTTGGTCTATTCTGCATGAATCCTCTGTGCATATTAGTACGTTGTGACTAATGAAATATACATTGCTGCTGGTAAGACAAGTTTTCAACCATTGTTCTCTTCCTAAACATTTTGACTGTTCTACATAATGGTGCCTTAGAGCTGATGTATGCCCTGCAGGTTCATTTACTATGGGAACCTGGGCAAGTTCATTTAAAAAAAAATAGTGGTGCTTTTGATGAAAAATATCATTAATGCATATCACATCCCTCCCCCCCAAAAAGAAGAAAAAACACACTGCTGTCCGAGGCTGCTTCAAGTAGCAACAGCAAGCTCAACCGCTACATCTTCACACCAGTCTCCAGAACTGTCACCCACCACACTTTCCTCTCTCTCCAAACCTTATGGTAAAGAGATAAATGTGCCCCAAATTTTATTCCTTGAAAAGGATGGATACTTATTCTTAAAATACTGGTTTTTCATGAGTGATAATATAACACAATGACCATGTAATCTGCAGCATTAACATCACCACACTTTTCTATATAATGATGATCTATAATACACGTATTTAAGTTATTAGAAACAGAGTGGTCTGATTTAAATTATGGGCTTTCGATCCAGACACTTGGATCCAAATCCTAGATTATGGTAACTTATTTAAGTTCTCTAGAGACCTGATTTCCTTACCTGTCTAAAGCTTAAATTGCCTAATTAACTTGTGTACAAGTTAGAGACTTTTGGTTATGAAATGCTTACACACGGAAGTTCTTGGTAGATACCTAATACACTGTGACTTTTATCATGGTTATCTTGAGTTTCTGTATATTTCCCTTATGTGTATAGCAATTTTCTCTTTCCCAAGTGCTTTTGTGCATCTTTTCTCTTTGTGGGCAACGGAACATTAAGAGGAACGGCTGCTGGAACGCGTTCACCACTGCTGAGGGAAGCAAGGGTGAGCTGGAGGAAACACAGCACACTGAGAAATCTCAAGGACTGAGAGCCCTCCTGCATCCCCAGTCAGGACCTGACAGGCAACAGCATTTGAGGGCTAGAAATTTATGAGGTTTTTATAAGATGATCCACTTAAAATAGATCACATTTAATCCCATTTAGGATCTGGTTTAGACGAGCTTTTCTATAAAACCAAATGAAAAGTAACTATCAAAATTCTATCTTCTTTACATTTATACAAAACCAATGAGAAAATGAAGTTGCACTTACATTTTCCAACCCTTATTTGATCTTCATTTTAGTCCAATAAATTACATATTAAAAATCCTCAGTGTGTCTCATTTGCTTACCTGCTAAATTCAACTGAGTGTTCTATGTAACCTTTATTGTAAGTGCCTTTTGGGACAAGTTTAAGTAACCAGGTGGTGGTTTCCACTGGAACAATAAATGATTGCATTTTTTTTTAATTTAAAAAAAAAAAGCATTTTCTGCTCAATTGTCCAGAATAAGTTGCTTGGATATTTTCTTTGTGTTCATACTGCATTGACAAATATGTGCTAGTATATGTGAAGGTTAATGTACACTAACAAGGGTAACAAGGAAATAAACCTTGACTTTCTCATAAATAGGTCATTGTGGACCAAGTCAGAGGATATATCTTTGGAGGGAGGGAGTTGCACAAAAAAAATTTATGGATATTAATTATTGTTTGTTTAAATATACTATTACTTCCCACCCCCAACATGCATCCTTTCCTCTGAGACAAACTCTTGTACAAACTGACATGAGTCACAAAAGGAAGAATGAGTAATACATACTTTTGAAGTTTTCAGTGTAGCATCTGAAATGCATTTGAATCTATGGGAAGTCTTCCTCATGAATAGCAATATGCTAGAAACGCAATTTTAAGCCATTTCTTAGGTGCACAGAGCAAAAAGCAACCCTGAAATTTTAAAAACACATTAATAAAAATTAATTAAAGCACTACTTGGTGCCTAGGTGACCATATATTTTTACATTTTGCATTTACAAATAATGAAGCCTCACATGGGTCATAATAATTGTTACTGGCTTTGAATATTGGGCAAAGCACAAACACAAAATGTACTTGAAGCTCAGCTTTAAGTAGATTATGAACATTTAATATAGAATGTTATCGTAATATTCAGAGCACCAAATTGCAGACTCTGTCACCTACTTTCAAGCGTGCCTCTGAAGATCATAGTTAATTCTGCTGCTTTATGGTAATGCCGGAGCATTATCGTTCACAGCATCGGAAACCACTAACAAGCTTAGTATAAGCTTGGGTTGAAATGGTTTGAGGTTTAAATTTCTGTAACGATTATAAAGTAGAAGGAGTAAAATCCCACTTCAGCAAAAAAAAAAAAAAAAAAAAGCTACTGCATTTCCACTCAATATCACAACCGCCCCCACCGCCCAGGAGCCCTCCCCTGCTACATCAAGAAAAGTAACTTTTAATGGACTTGCATTTTAAATTTGCCACATAGTCTTTTCCAAATGGCAGTATTACTAATTCAAATATAAAATGCCCATGGTTTTTTCCTCGGTGAAGAAGAGATTGCTGTAAAAGAGATTCCCCCACCTTCGCCATCTAAATGATTGCTCTTTTTAAAACGATTTCCATTCTAGAAGGCCCTTTTTGAGCATTATTTTACATTACATGCAACCTTCTAGAAAATGGTTAGAAATCAGAACATTTTAATGATCATTATTCTCTCCTGGCCACATGATTGTGTCCTACTAATGTGTGGCCCTTCAGCAGATGAGGCCCTCTTATTGTTTTCTGTTGAAAGTAAAAGAAGCTCCTGGCTTGAATCAGAATGGTAAAGCAAAGGGAGAGTTTGTCTACTAAGACTGCTTCTCAAGAGATGGGTGTGTATTTGCCAGTGAGCACAACGAACAAGCACTAATGGTGGCAGGAGATTTGTGGCATCTTCAAGACAAAAAATACAATGATGTTACCTGTACCACCCATGTCACATGACAAAGGAACAGCCACTTTGTTCTCATCCGACTTCTAAGATGGTGAGCCCAGGAAGACCCCACACCACACACGTGTGACCGTACTCTCCTGCTTGGAATAAGATAGAAACAGATCGAACAGGAGTGTTTTCTATAACAACATTAATTCGTGGCACCCTTCAGATCTTTAGTGAGTGTCTTTCAATGAAAAAGTCAACCTTTTCAAATTCTTTCTTGGTAAAAAATTGAAACACAGAGCCTGGGTTCCATAAAGGTGCTCTGGGGTGGAGCCCTTTGGGCACATGCCCACCGTGAAACCTTCCTGAAAGATTCTGAGACAGTCCAGAAGCACGTTCCTTCCTGAACTGTAATTTTAAAGTCATCTCTAGAATGGCCTAGCACTTACCATCCCCAAAGAACACACTGGTGAAGAAGAAGAAGAAGAGGAAGAAGAAAGAGGAGGAGGAGGAAGTTGATTTACATTATTCATCTCTGCATGAAAAAACAGCTAAGAAGGAGTATCTCATACCCATTTTCATCTAAGCCAGACCTCTAACTAAATTTTACTATCCTGTAAGGAGAAGCCTTGTTTGGAGAAACAACTGAGGTTTCTTAAATTTTCTCTCCTCTAAGAGAATTTTTTTTTAATCTGAGTAGAGTCTTCAGAGTCTATTCATGCAGTCCTGAACTCTGCCTGTGAGGAAGTGCTGTGGGTGGGGTAGATGGGAGCGAGAGGTAGAAGCTTCTAGGTATGAGTAAGCTGAAAGGGGCTGGAAGCTCCTCTGTGGGGATTTGATATCAGGACAGCCAGGGTTCCGAGGGAACAGAACCCTCACTCCCACTGGGCTTACCAAGACAGGACAGCGGGTCAGTAGTAAATCTTCAGCCTAAAGCAAATGCCCGGTGAAAACAAACAAACGGCAAGACACACCCATGGAGGACTATAACTCCTAATTTCATGCCTTTTCAAGCCCAGAGCTAAGTGAGGAAACCACAGGTCTCTGGAAGATTCAGGATGGCTCATCTTCCGAAGTTCAAACACCGCTCCTCACCGAGGCTTTCTTTTCAAGATGTCACTCTCCCGCCTCCACACTCACTACCAAACAAACATAGAAATCTACTACTGTTCTCCTCATGCACTCCATTTTCTTCCAATCTGAGAGCCATTTGTGTGTATAATTGAAAATTAGCAGTGCAGCTGTTTGAAGAGAGTAATTTATCACAGCGCATTGTTCGCGCCTGACACTTTAGACCTGGCTCTAACAAGCCAGTGGTTGCTGGGGGTTGAGCTACAGAAAGTGATTCGGCTGTAATGCTGCGTTTCCCCTGCTTTGTTGCTAATTGTAGCCTCTTTCTCTCCACTGAATTGGGAGTTGAGTAAAAGAGCTTGTTTGCTCTGTGCGGTGAGGCTGCCAGGGCCGCTTGGGCTATTATCACAAGATACTCTTGATCTTTTGAAAAGCAGGAAATAGAATTTTTCTCCAACAGGGAAAGTAATTTGCGATGCGTCCATTAGTTCTTCATTAAAGCAAGATTAAATTGCACGGCAAATCACATCTGTGTTTGGATGATTAAAGGGTGGCATTTTAGAGGCCAAAACTAATTACTAGTCAAAATGAATGGGAGTGCAAAAACAGTCATGTTTTTACATTAGATAGTGTGGCTTGTAATTAGATTCAAGCTAATTCCACTATTTCTTCTCTTTTAATGAGATGAGCCTGTCCTCATCTTTTTCCAGGCCATGCTAACAGCCCCAAATGTATAATTTTGATAATACTAAGAGTTTACTTTATTGAAATTTCTTTGCTACCTGCCACAAGTGACTGTTTGCCCCAGTGGTACTTCATTACACAGAAACACAAGCTACTCGGCGATGCGGTGCACAGTGAGAGTCACTCCTGGAGGAAAAACAGGGGTTTTAAATGAATGTGTCTATATGTAAAAATTTATATTTTCAAATATTGAAATAGTTACATCCAGAAATTTTGGGCAAAAGAAAGCCTTCTCAGTTGGGCAACTACAAGTATGTTTAGCAACGAGGATTAGGGAGTGGGGTTGTGTCCAGTAAAGTATTGAAGCGTGTTGGTTTTTTTTCCTGCCTTGTTCCAGAGGTTTTCTTACATCTTCTGAAGGCTTCTATCTGTTCCTGTGACTAACGTGTATTACACTGGATTCCCTTTTCGAGTGCAGTGTTTATTTTTATTAAAAAGCAAACATTAATGCTGTAAGAATTGCACTATGAAAGAGAAATATAAAATTTAAGACTCCTTAATCAACTCTTGATGCTTCTGAATAGTAAGATTAAATTTGCTCTCAGACATCTATTATAGTTTCCAATGGTGTAAAATGATAACTTCTATTTTAAAAAACATAGATCCTATTCAGAGGAATCATTATGAGGGTAAAAGGAAGGTGAGTGGGCATTCACTCTTGAACCAGATGCTCTTGGACAGTTGTCTCTTCAGAAACTTTGGGAGGACCCAATCCATTTGGCAGTGTTTGAATGCACCAGCTATAGTTGCTTTGGTCAGTAGGATGACCTTGGTCAGTAATTTTGCCTTTCTGGCAATTAACACAGACTTTGCCATCAGAATTTCCAAATCTCTCATAATTAAGACATCGTTTTGGCAAAACTCTGTAGCAAAGGCCCCATTGCATGTTCCGATCAAAGCCTGCACTTTCTCAATGTATCCTCAAAGCCTAGTACTCTTTTTTTTTAATCTTTTTGAGACAGGGTCTCACTATGCAGTTCAGGCTGGCCTTGAGCTCACTTTGTAGCCCAGGCTGGCCTCAGACTTGCAACAATCTTCCTGCCTCGGCCTCCCAAGTGCTGGGATTACAGGTGTGCAACACCACGCCTGGCAAAGCCTAGTACTCTTTACTTCAAGAGATTAAAAGAAAAATTACCAAAAGAAGAGGTGAACAAACCAATGAGTCAACTGGGGAGAAACAATGTTAGCAAATCACATTTTCCTTGCTATTTTCTCAGTGAAAAATAGGAAGTGTGGACTGTTGTATCATTACACTGTAAGATGTATAATAATCTAGGAAGACAAATGTAACAAACAGCCCTTTGAGATGCAGGGGGATGGCTTACAAGAGGCACCAAAATAGAGATGAAAACAGGAAAGTGACTCCTGAGATCTAGTAGCTGTACCAGATGCATGGAGTTGTTTTTCAGGACTGGGAATTAAACTCAGAGTCTTTGCACTGATCTACATCCCCTTTTTATTTTTCTATTTTTGAGACAGGTTTTCCATTAAGTCAGTAAGTTACCCGAGTTGGGCTCAAACTCACAAACTTCCTGCTTCACCCTGCTAGAGCTCTGGGATTCCGAGTAGGTGCGGCTCCTCCTGCCTCACGTCCGTGGATTTTACGCTTCCTTGTCCTTTTATCTCCATCATCCCTGTTTTACCTGGATTTTGTTAGGTGAGTTGTGTTCTTTATTCGTGCTGCCATGTCTTCTAATCATCACTTTACACGTGATGTTCGCTAAGACAATAATTTTTGTTCTAGTTCCTGTTTTGTATCTCTTTTCTCATTCCAGGTGCCTATTTCTCTCTCTCTCTCTCTCTCTCTCTCTCTCTTTTTGTGGTGCTAGGGGTCGAACTCAGGACCTTGGCAAGCTTGCCAGGCAGGCGCTTATTCCACTGAGCTATAGCCCCAGCCCCAGGTCCCTATTTCTCATCTTCAGCATCTTTTCACAAAAGTGCCAGAATGGCACAGACATTCAGAAGTCCTTCATGGTAAAACACAGGAGGTGGCGACAAGCAGAGGCAGGAGTGGCGGGTGCGTGGCACCCTTGTTGTTCACATGTACGGTTCCCTGACTGCAGTGCAGGTGAAGAGTTAGAGATTATTTTATTTGATGCCAATTGAAGAAAAGGGCTGAAACGGAGTGCGTGATCCCTAAGGAGAGCTTCCTTCCTGAGGGCTCAGGGCAGCCCTCTCAGAGATGGGAGGCAGTTTTATTTCTAAGAAATTTGATCCAAGGATTCTTGTTGGTTTTTTAAAAGAAGGTAGCAATGTTAAAAGAATGTAGTATTATTAAAGCCTCTTCCTTAGTGGTTGAGACTCTTTTTTTTTTTTTTCTTTAATTTTTTAATTTTATTTTAAAGACAAAAGAATGGAGACATATGAACCAGAAAAGCCATAAACAATACAGAAAATACAAAGTTATACAGAATATAGTAGGGAATTAGAACTGGATGTTGTATTACATAGTTATCTTCACATTAGTTAACACAAAAACATTAAAGGAAATACCAAATTATAGATAAGATAGTAGGGAATTT
>PVLD010014439.1:0-52362 GCA_004027595.1 Dinomys branickii | reverse complement strand
GTACCTGTCCAAATTCAAAGACCCAATCCAGAAATGGGCATCTGAGATGAATACACACTTCTCAGACAAAGAAATACAAATGGCAAATAAATATATGAGAAAATGTTCCACATCCTTAGTCATTCGAGAAATGCAAATAAAAACAACATTGAGATTTCATCTCACCCCAGTAAGACTGGCCAGTATGAAAAAATCATCCAATAACAAATGCTGGCGAGGCTGTGGAGAAATAGGGACTGTATTACACTGCTGGTGGGAATGCAGACTGATGCAACCACTGTGGAGAGCAGTTTGGAGATTTCTGAGCAAACTAGGTCTAGAGGTTCCATTCAAACCAGCTATTCCCCTTCTGGGTATTTTCCCAGAAGATCTGAAAACATCATATCACTCGGATATATGTGCACCCATGTTCATAGCAGTGCAATTTGTAATAGCTAAATTGTGGAAGCAACCCAAATGTGCATCCACAGAAGACTGAATTAAAAAACTACGGCATTTTTATATAAAGGAATATTATTCAGCTATAAAGAGGGTTAGATTTGAGGCCTTTGTAGGCAAATGGTCACAATTGGACACCATACTCATAGGTGAAATAAACCAGAGGTACATGTGCAGGCAATGTATTGTGTCACTGGTGTAAGAACCTGAGGGTGGGAATATAAACTAAGAGACATGAAGGAAATCCGTTCAAAAGCAAAGAACAGATGGGACGAGGGAAAGGAGAAAAGAAAGAGGCAAAAATATATGTATGTATGTAAGTATATACATATGTGCAGGATGGCTAACATGATTCTGCTATTGTATTATGTCACTTAAAGGTAAGGAATAGTTGATGACTGGTTGTTTGATGAATCTTGTATGTCTATATGTGTTCTCCTGAGCATACACTTTGAAGATATCAATATGCAATGCAACAATTATTGTTGGTTTTCTATTGCTTTGTCTATAATTCAATTCTGATTATACTGTTATTGTGTTACTTTGTGTCTCTTTGTTAATGCTTTCTGTTTTTTTTTCTTTTTTTTCTGTTGTTGATGTAGTTCTTTTTCTTTCGCATTTAAAAAAAAGAAAAAAGAAAAATTATATAAAAATATGTAAGTAAGTATGTATGTATATGCAGCATATCTAACATAGTTGTACTACTGAGTTAGCTCACTTTATTGTAAGGAATAGTTGATGATTATTTGTTTGATCAATTTTGCATGTCTATATCTATGTTCCTGAATATACACTTTGAAGTTATCAATATGTAATGCAACAACCATTGGTGATTCCCTGTCACCTTGCCTGTAACTCAGTTTTGATTGTACTGTTCTTATGCTACTTTGTGTCTGTTTGTTAATATGTTTTTGTTCTTTTACTTTTAAAAGAAAAAAAAAGAAATCTGAAGAGAGTCTTTTCAGGAGTTATCAGATTCTTCCTAACAGTGCACAAATTTCCTAGGGCGCTTTCACTTTTCCTGTCTTTTCTTCCTTTTCCTTTCTGCCCTCACAGGTCCTGGCAGCAGGCTCTGCACATAGTGTGTGCTGCTGTGGACTGCCTTTGGCCTCGATGACATGGAACCACGATAGTTGGTGACCTAATACTTGGCCTCATTTTAGAAGAACTTGATCTTTTATTCTCAGACTCCTATCCTTCTCATTTTCACAGATGATAACATGTGTTACTGATATGTGAGAGAGCAGAGAATAGATTATAGAGATACCTGCACTTAGGTAAGTTAGTGACCTTCCTTCCATATGTGAATTGAAGGTCTCTGATGGTTGGAGATCCCTGGAAAAAATACATTCAGATTCAGTAAGCATTACAGTATTATAAGCAGAATACTAGGCTTTTAGTACCAGTGGACTTTGAAGCAGTCCTGTGGTGGAAGTATTTGACAGTGTATGTGAGGAAAGTACAAGTTCCCTTGATTGTGATAAGATCACATTCCTGGCCACTCACAGAGATGGGATTTTAAATTCAGATCTATCTGATCCTGGATAGAACTCGTTTGCCAGAACTGGTAAGTAAATCACTAGATGTGTGGGAAAGTTTCTTAATTCTAGGTGTACTAAGTTTGTAATATGGGAATTTTGCTTTTTCTACAGCTTGGTTACCTACGATACCCAGCTACTGATAGAGAGCATCCTTCCTAGATTTCCTTTCAGATACCTCATGAGTTGTCCATGAATGTCTGAGCAATCTTCCTTCTCCTTGGAATATCAATTGGGTATGGCATATAAGAGGGTTTTCTAGTAACCCTATGCTCACTGCACACCCCCAGTCTCTTTCCACCTCCCCAGTGGGCCTTTTCAGTTTTATTACAGGTAGTAGTCTTTCTTCACAGAGTCCCTTCAATGCTGATAGTTCTCAGGGTTTCACTCGAGAATTTCTTCTTCTCTCACTTCACATTCTCTCCACCTTAGCCTGGCAAAGCCCTTTTCAGTGTTTACCTACAGTGACAGTGTTTAAAACAACTTCAGACTGGGTCCTTTTGGGGGTTCAGCTTTGTATATTCAACTACTGATTAGAATCTTTATTGAGATGCCCCAAATCACTTTTTTTTTTTTTTTTTTTTGCGGTACTGGGGATCGAACTCAGGACCCTGCGCTTGCTAGGCAGGCGCTTATTCCACTGAGCTATATCCCCAGCCCCCTTTACATTTTTTTTTTCCAAATCACTTTTAATACCAGATGCCTTCCCTCATGTCTATGCTTGCATCATTCTTATATCCTGCTCTTTTCAACTTTCCTGTGTTTAGCTAATCAATCTGTCCTTTTGATTTTACTCCTAAATATTTCACAGAATCAGTTCCCTTCTATCTCTACTAGTAATTGCAGGTCAGGCTGCCACCATCTGTGGCCTAACTTTTCATGCCCCCAGATTGTCTCTTGTTTCGATCTATCTTCATACTATGGACAGAATATTCCATCAGGGATCTAATTACATCTATCTTCTGTTTACAGATTTTACAATAAATTCACATTGTCGGGGCTGGGGAGATAGCTCAGTGGAATAAGCGCCTGCCTAGCAAGCACAGCGTCCTGAGTTCGATCCCCAGTACCGCCAAAAAAAAAAAAAAAAAAAAAAATTCACATTGTCCTTAAGCAAATCTAAACTTCTTAATATCACTTAGAAAAATCTCAGTGGCCCCTTCTCACTTGTTATCTTCATCTCCTCCTCCTCCTCTAGTGCAGTTCTCGTGTGTTAGTGCATTTGGCCAGTCTGGGTTCGGATCCCTTCTCTGCACCCTGCTTTCCTTTTTAATAGAGTCTATCATATGCAATAACAATGTTTTACATGACCACATTCCCCTATCCAGAGGGTGAGAAGTCCGAGGTCAGATACACTAGTTTGTTCCCACCTATCACCCAAGCACAATGGCACGCACACTGCATGTACTTAATAAATTCTTACTGACTTTCCTTGGTGTAGCCCAGAGCCGAATTTTTTATCAAATCATGCATATAATCATTTGTCTCTCCTTTGAACCTGTAATGGAAAGATTGGAAGATTCAGTCATGTAGAAAACAAATCCTCTCTACTTAATAGTAATTTTCTTCTGATTCTTACATCCCCTCAGTGAAATATAGGTAGTATGATAAAATACTCATTAGGTCATGTAAAGTACAGCATTTATCTCACCTTGCTATACTTCAATCTTAAAATTTCTTTCAGATCAGTCTGCTTTTTATATTAAATGAAAATCAAAAATTAAGAATAAGTGACTTACCTAAATTGAAAAGATGGACTTCAAAGAAATAGTATTATAAATTTATACAGAGTAAAGCATCATATTAATTGTCAATTTACCCTAACTGATTAATATATGCGCAGAGTATGGCTTCTCAATATAAGGTCAAATATCATAGGAAGAGTTTGAGAAGTGTTCAAGGGAAATATCACCAGAGATTTAAGTAACATTTTTCAAGTATAAAAACGCATCTTGTGACTACGGGGTAAGGGCTGAGAAGCACCACCCATGTGTGACGTCTGGAGAGTCTCTTTATGGAGAGGCACAGAACATAGTGCAAAGGTTAATGATGTCCTTGGGAATCAGGAAAGAAATCTCATCAGTGAACGGTGCCTCGGGTTTTCTGTAACCATAGCAGGTCCATTATAGGAACAAATAAAAGGAAGGTGGCAAGAAACGCACAGATATTAAATAATCTGGAATGCAGATTAAAATAACCTAGGAAAATAGCATCTAGTTTCAAATATAGCTGAACGGGGGAGTGCGTGTAAAATCTGCAGGGGCATTGTTAGGGTGCTCTTCAAGTAACGATCAGCATATCTGAGTTGTTTCTTGGTACTGGTGAAGAAGCTCCCTGTAAATTAAAGTGGCTGAGTAAAAAGAGAGTGAAAAGGAGTAGGAATACAATGTATTAGGCAACAGTTGACTCTTGGAGCCTTTAAGAAAATAAAGTCCAAATTTTCTCACTCTTGCTTTGTCAGCAATATGCTCACGGAGTACACGGGCCTTGGTAACGATGATCATAGGGATTGGTGTGGTTTTTCATAAACCTGGGATCCCAGTTCAGCTTTAGACAGGTTTAGGTCAGGTAGAGAATGGGAAGGGACACCTAAATAACTCATTATCTTTATCTTGTATTTTGGGGAGAGATATTTTTTGCTATCCAAGGAGACTATTTTCCATCATAAATGCTGCTGCTTACAGTAAGATTAAAGGTTTCATTAAGCTTAAGAGAAAAAGAAGAAAAGGAAACAAAATAGCTAACAGATCAGTATTTCATGGCCGTGGTTGTGAAGAATACATTAATGTTAATGAGCATTAGGCTACTTAAATTATTTATAAGACTTCAAAAATTTTAATGTGCTCTCTGGAAATAGAAGCTAGTCCTTTGGTCACATTTTGATTACTTTTCTGGACTATAAGAGGGTTGACTATCTTTGGAACCACCGTCCACGTCTTGAGAGTTGTTCCTAAGTGGTTGCGCAGAGCTGAAATGAACGGGTTCTAGGACAATCAGAGATGGCTACATGGAGGTTCCAGACTTGTCCGCTGCAGCATCCTGTAACAGTTTGCTCTTCAAAGTCCCCACTTCTGAAGATCTCATACTTCTTGTGGGTGTTTTTGTCTTCTAACAGAATTTAGTGAGAAGGCACACTGAAGTCAAAATAAAAATCATTCTTAATGGGAGGGATTTAGGCAGTCTTGTACCTAGATTTGTAACTCCACTAGTAGAAAGGCCCTTCTGGTTGTCCTTTTTGTCTTCGGACATACTTGGCAGGAATTGTCGTATTTGTCACTTCTGTCTAGATCAAACAGTTGCAGCCAAGATAATGGCTTAAAATCCTCCTGAAAAAGTACTTTGTGGAAGGAAAAGCATTATCATGAGACTCTCCTGATACTTCCTGAATTCCGTGTATGTTAATGACTCATCACGTGGACTTAAGATAATTTAGCCTTTCTGGAAACAACTTTCCATTTCTCTAAAATGAGTTTCACATCACGGTAGAAGAGGATTGTTGGATTAGGTTAACTATATGACCCATTCTGCCTAGTTTTACTCTAATAGCACAAGTCTTTATTAACATAGGCTTTAGGTATGCGGAATTTTATGCTTAAGAGTTACTGACAAATTTTGGCCTATATTAAAATTTTTCATTTTACCTCTAATTTTAAAGTAATAAAGCATTTTGCAAGACTGGAAGTTTATTGTGCATGAAAAACCAGTACCATTCTATATCTTTCATTCCTCTTTTTCCAAGAATAATGATTATTTTGAGTTTTTTGTCTAACATGAATATTTATGGGTCAATACTTTTAAAAATGTGTATATGAAGCAATGCAGAAAATTATTTTTGAAATTTATTTTTTTATTATTTATTTTAAAGAGAATACAATAAAAAACCAATAAGAATGGTACAAAATTTCAAAACAAGATGATAGGAAATTAGCACTGGTTATTATACTGCATATTGTTATCTTCAAAGTAGTTGCTCAAGCCATATCTGGTGGCACATGCCTGTAATCCCAGCACTCGGGATGCTGAGGCAGGAGGATGGTTGTGAGTTTAAGGCCAGCCTGGGCTACAAAGTAGGGTCAAGACCAGCTTGAACTGCATAGTTGGACCCTGTCTCAAAAAGACAAAAACATAGTTGCTCATATTACCAGAAATAGGCATGTAAAATTGATCAAACAATATAAGCACTAAATGTTCTTTTCAATAAACTAATAGAAATTAGTAGTACAATATCTTAGCTAGCTTGTAAAATCTGATACACATATGACATCCTATTGGCTATAATTTTACAACTTTTTTGCTCCATGTTATATGCTTACATATATTTTGATATTTAATCACTGTAGAAAAACAATTTTAACTTGTAGCAAAATACTTAATTGTACAAATAAACCACAGTGTGTATAATCAATCTTTTACCGATGCACTTGCATTGTTTTAAATTTTGTCACTATTCCAAACAAGACTATGGTCATTTCTCCTACTGCATAGATACGAGTGTTTCTCAAGGTGTAAACCTACAAGTGGAAACTAAGTCACAGGCGTATGCATCACCAGCTTCAGTGGACACTGCATAGTTCTCAGAAGTAGTTAATCACTGACATTCTGAGTATATGGTATTTTCAGTTGCTTTACTGCCAAAACTTGATGTTGACTGATTTTAGAGTTTAGCCAACCAATATGTTTGAAATAATTTTGAAGTTTTGTAATTTGTACTTCCCAGATTATTGGGAGGTGAGTTGGAAACTGGATGTGCATATTTCTGCATTTTCATCTGTATTTTCAGCTGCCTATAAACAGCTGACTCTTTGCATTTCCTTTTTTGGTGAGAAATCTATTGGTACCTTCTACCGTTTTCTTTTCTAAGCTGTTTGTATCTTTAATGTTGGTTTATATGGGTTCTTTATACAGTGTGGATATGTATTTCACAGTAGCATGAACTAAATGTCTATAGCTAAATCGCTGTGACTTTTTGTTTTTAATTTAATATGTGGCAAATTGGATTTTACAAAGATAGGAAATGCACTAGTGTCTGCTATACAATGTGCTTGTCTAGACCTTTTCTACTTCTTATCACTAGATAGAATCTATGTCATTTATTATTGAATATAGGAAGGACCTTGCTACTGCCTTGGCCAATACAGTGTGGCAGAATTGATGGTAAGTGATGTCCAAAGTCCAGACACAAAAATGTTACTCATTTCTGCCAAATTATCTGGGAATACTTTCTCCTGGAATCCTCCCATTATGTATCCAAGAGCACCAGGAGGGCTGTGGAGGGATTCACAGTGTAGGAGGGTAGGGCCTTGCCCTCCCACAGCCCTACATTCATAGGATAACATTGCATGATATGAATATATCACTATTTACCATTTTCCCTGTTGATGGGTTTTTGGATTATTACCACGTTTTGACAAAGTGACTAAGAATGTTCCTAAAACAAACCTTTATATGACATATGTTTTCATTTTTCTTGGGTAAATACCTGGGGTGAAATTTCTAGAACACTGGATAGACATTTATCTTTTAAGAAACTTTCAACTTGTTTCCCAGGATGGCTTTTCTATTTAAAGTTCCATCTGCAGTGCATGAGAATTTCAGTTGGTCCACATCCTCGCCAGCATCTGTGTTGTTAGTCTTTGCTTTCCCCACCACTCCAGCAAGTATGTGGTAGCGTCTAATTTAATCTAATTTAAATTATATGTTCCTATTGCTAATCACATTGAGTTCTTTCTCCATGTTATTTATCATTCATATATATATATATATATATATATATATATATATATATATATATAAAGTGTCTCACAATGTCTACCTATTTTTTAAATTTTAGGGTATCTTCTTATTCTTGAATTGTAGGTATTTCAATATGTTCAGATATGAGTCTTCATCAGACATGTTCATTGCAATGTTTTGTCAGTTTTCTTGATATTTTTCCAAGAGCTGATCATGAATAGTTGATATATTCAAATTTATTTTTCCTCTCCCTCCTTTATGTTCAAGATTTCAGTATATTATTTAAGAAATCTTTGCCAGCGAGATATAGGTGGCATACAACTGTATTTGCTGTACTCTGGGAGGCTGAGGCAGGAGCATCACAAGTTTGACACTGGCCTAACTTAGAGAGTTCCCTTCTCAAAATAAAATAGAGCAACAGTTGTGGATGTAGATCAGTGCAAAAGCCCTGGATTCACTTCCCTGGCATCACCACTAACAAAACAAAACAACAAGAAACAAACTTTGCCTATGCCAACTTTATGAATATTTTTCTTATTTTTATAGTAAGCTTATTATTTCTAGTTAATTATTGTGTACGAGATTCTGTAAGAGTCAAGGTTTATATTTGTTCCAAATGAATACCCAGTTTGTCCAATACTTTGTCCTTTCAGATTAACTTACCTTGGTACTTTTGTTAAAATTCAATTGAGCATATACCTATGAATATAACTGGGACTCTATATTTTATTCAATAGATTTTTATGCTATCTTTTCTGCATTGCTACCTTGTCTCATTTCCTGTGACTTTGTGTTAAGACTTGAGGCAACATAGCACCAGTCTTCTAACCTATTCTTCCATTGTCTGCACCTGGGACATGGTTACCACCAGTCTTTTTGATATAATTCTGAGTCTCAGCTTGTCAGTTTCTTCTCCTGTCCAAAGTATGAAGGCAGTTGTTTCATGCATTCTTGTCCAGGGTTTTATTTGACTAAGGTTGGAGAACAAGTTAGTGCCAGTATTCAGCTTCAGAATGAAGGTGTGGTGGTTAAATTTTGTCAACTTGGCTAGACTGTAGTGCCAACTCTGGTCAAACACTAGTTTAGATGTTTCTCTGTAGATATTTTGCAGCTGTGGTTGATGCCTATAAACAGCTGACTCTACATACAAATTACCCTCAATAATGGGGCTACTTTTCATTCAGTCATTAGAGACCTTTATGAGGTGATTCTAAGGAGAATAAGAAATTCTGACTGAAGACTTTATCGTGGAAATCTTGCTTGATTTCCAGGCTGTTGATCCACTCTACACATTTTAGACTCAAAACTACATGTACTCCTGAGATTACTGCCTACCTGTTTGCCCTGCAGAATGTGGATTTCAGAATTTGTTACAGAAAAGTAAGAAAGTCTTAGTAATTCACAGCTCCTAATAAGTATTTCTTTCATTGAACTTACTATTATGTGTGCCACACGTCTGAAGGGAATGACACACTTTTATGAAGTAGGGAAGTAAGAAAACTCAGTGTAAGGAGCTATAATTAAGAATGGAAAACACAGATTTTCAGCAGTATGCATTATACTATGCATTTTCACATAACTAACCGTATCTTCCCTTTATGCACTACTGCCAGTTCTGTGAGAGCACCAGTGCTTAAAACAGGTTCCCTCAAGGAAGTCCTGGTTTAGTGAGATAGTCCTATAAAGAGAAAGCATGCAATCAGTGCCATGATAGGTCTAAGTAAGGCAGGAGTGGGAATACAGGAGAAGTGTGGACCGTCCCTGAATGAACCAAGCACATGAAGTATGTTGTTAGAGGCAGGAGATGTTTGAGGAAGCTGGAGCTGAAAAGCAGGTTGGAGCCTCAGCTTCCTCCCTGCCATGGCTGACGAGACCAGGCCCCCATACACACAGAGCCTCTGGAGGGTGAGTCATTGTCAGGGGAGCCCTCTATTTTCTCACCTTCCCAATGTAGAATCTTCTGGCTGTGCATTTGTATCACAGTAGAAAATGCCAACAGATTTATTTCCTTTGGTGAAAACCCCTTCCTCATATGCTGACCAGCAAAAAAGCCCATGCCTGAATCCATACATATGTACTTTTCCTAGCAGAACCAATCTGCCATGGTCAGGAAATATTACTGAGAAAAATCTTGCAACTGGGGAGTCACCATGTCCATCTTTCCCCAGTAGCAATTCCCTGTGGGTGAATGACTAGGCTTTGGAGGCTGCATCACCATGCTTTGAGGACTCAGTGTATGCTCAGAGAGCTGTGCTTGTGAATACATTACTTACTTTTTGCTTAGTTTAAAATGCTACCTTTTTAAGAGCAAATGAAAACTGAAGCCTTACACAGTGTTCCTAAAATCTTTGAATCAATTTCAAATCTGGCTATCATCCATGATGTAAAGATGATAACCACTCTCAATAAGAATTTTGCAAACAGGAGGTAGATTTTCATTGCTCCTCAAGTGCCTCAGTTTCTGAATTTCTCATTTTTAAATGAGTTTAGATACCAATACCTCCAAGCCCAGAAGTGAGGGCTTGGGAAAGTAAATAGGCATCACATAATGATCACTGATGGAGGAACGCTCTTCAGGTGTAAGACAGGCCACAAGCAGAGCGGAAACTCATAAAGGAATGTTGACCAAAAGGTGAACATTGCAGAGTTCAGGGATTTTGTTGGTGCTGGACTGTGGGTTCCAGAGGGTCTGGTGTAAAGGAACTGAGAAAGGTTGCAAGATGAGATCAGATTGGGGATTTAAATTCCATGGAGAGATAAGAGATATCACAGACAACTTGGCCATTTCCCCAGTTGTTCAGCCCATATTTTGGACATGTCTTGTCTGTCAGCAAATACTATAGAATGCTTAAAATAACTCACCAATCCCACTGCTTATCACTTCTACTGCTACCATCTAACCCTAAGCACCCTTTCTTCTCCCTGGCTAGACTTTTGTCTGGTCTCTCTTCTATCTGGCATCCTTCTTTCTTAGTCTTGTTATTGTAGTGGTAAAGTAAATTTCTCAAAAATGGAACATATTCTGATCATGCTTTCCTTTTTCACCACGGGGAATTCTTATGTTTAGAGCACATTTAAATTCTTACCGAAATGTATACTGTGCTATATTCCAGAGCTGCTTCTATTGTCCATTTCCTACTGTGTCTTTTTCATTCTTATTTCCTCTAGCCACACTGGGCCCTGTACATGTTCCTAACTTGGGCCTTTGCCCTTACTTTTCCTTTGTCTAGAGTGTTCTTTCTTCAGATATTCACATGGATCACTCTTTCATTTTTTTTTAGCTCTATGAAAGGTCTTTTTACCTAAGAGGATCATAGCATCTTCTTCCTCTTCCTCTTCCTCTTCCTCTTCCTCTTCCTCTTCCTCCTCTTCCTCTTCCTCTTCCTCTTCCTCTTCCTCTTCCTCTTCCTCCTCTTCCTCTTCCTCTTCCTCTTCCTCTTCCTCTTCCTCTTCCTCTTCCTCTTCCTCCTCTTCCTCTTCCTCTTCCTCTTCTCCTTCTCCTTCTCCTTCTCCTTCTCCTTCTCCTTCTCCCTCTCCCTCCCCCTTCTTTCCCTCTCCCCCTCTCCCTTCCCTCCCCCTCCTCCTCCTCCTCCTCCTCCTTCTTCTTCGTCTTCTCCTCCTCATCCTTGTCCTTGTCCTGCTTGACTTCCCATCACAGTTCTTAACAGGACATAGTATATTTGTTGGTTACTGACCACCTCTCTTTTTTTCACCACATGAAAGCACAGGAGTTTGGTAACTGCTGAATTCTCATGCAGTAATTAATTCTTAAGTAAATGGAAGATTGAATCTCCATTTGGTGGTGTTTCCAATAATTGTTTTTTAAATTCTATTTGCACATTCTTCTTCCATGTCAAAGAATTCTGTCATTTCTTTGCTTGAGAGGCCATTTCCTCTTTCACTATTGGACTGCGATTCCAATCTGTCCACGCTTGGACACCAACCCATAAATCAGGTTTGAGTTTTTATTACCCTTCAAGCAGAAGCCACTGCTCCCATATATTCCTGTTAATTTTACTGCTAAAGCTTTGCATGTTTCTGGCTGTATTTGCAAAATTTTCCTGAGACCTCATGACCTGTTTTTTCTATTCTAAAACTGTGTAGCTCTTGCAAGCTGTGTCATGCATCTTGGTACTCAGTCACAGACTCTCTCTTGCATGTTGCACTAAAAGGCAGTTGGAGAGATTACTGGTGACCTGGAGAGAATCTTCAATTGAGAATGTCACAGACGTCTTCTTTTAGTACCAAACTCTAGTCTATCAGTATTTTAAACTCTGTCTCCTCTTACTACTACTTTAGGTTTTCCTAGAGTAGAAATGATGTTTATTCAGTTTGCATTTTAGAGATTTTTGTCCTATCTTGCTCAATTAATGCATGTTAGACAGAGAAGGTTTATGTTAAAATAAATGTTTAACTTTGGACCATACTAAATTGAAACCCCTCAGTGCTCTTCCCCTAAATATTGCCAGTGTTCTCCCATAAGCCTCATTTTCTATGAATATCTGTACTTGAATATAGAGACCCCAACATGATTCCACTATGGTGGGGAAGAATTTTATTCATTGACATGGAGTCACAAATATTTTAATTATTAGAGAAACCTGTCTTCATTCAGATGTCATATTTTAACAAAGCTGTCATCCAATAACCTGAAACAAATGTCAATGTAGAATTAATTTATTTTATAATTAACATTCAATCTTTAGTGTCAAGTGGATATCATAATTTAATGATAATAATTAGACTTTATTGTAATTAGCTTGAAAATGAAGAATATATTCAGATCCATTCCAAGTAATGCCAGGAGTTGATTCTCAATCTCTGTATCTTTTATAGGAGAAGGTGCTGTGAAGATATAAATTCTGGCCAAAATAATCTATAAATTTTATGCTAATTCAGTGTTAATGTTAAGTTCTAACAATGTTGATGAATTAATTCTTTCTTGTTGAAGGAAGATTTGCATAATAAATGGACATGAAAGGCTTAGGGAAAAACTTAGGGGCTATGCCTTACCATCTATCAAAATACGCTGTGAAGTAAGTATAATGACAATAACGTGGTTCTGACACTGAATAGGTAGATAAATTGGAGAGACAAGAAAATTCATAAACAGTCTAATTTATGTTAGAGTTTTATGTATGATGGTGCTAGTACATTTAATGAATGGAGAAAATGTTGATTATTTAGTCAAGGATCTTGGAAGGATTGGTTTAAATTAGTAAGAAATCCATTTTACACATTAATCAAGCTAAGGTAGATTAAATATTCAATATTTTAAAAACCTATTATGAGAAGAATATTTTCTTCTAATACATCATTACTTGCCACTAAGACCAGAAACCACAAATGAAAGAACACAAATTTGACTTCATAAAGTTTAGCGTTTCTATATGACAAAATATAACATTGATTTTTTAGTTAACCCATATTTACTCTGTAGCTACTGCATAAAAAGCATGAGCCACAACAGTGTATAGTCAGTACCGCATGTAATGAATTAATATTTTAAATGTTTAAAGAATTCCTACAAATCAATAGCAAAAAGATTAACAACTCGAGTGAAAATGGGAAAAACGCATGTAAAGATAATTTACCAATGTGCAAGAAAACCAATAAACAAATGAAAAAATCTTCATAATCAAAGTTGTAATTTAAAACAGCAGTGATATATCACTTTTCACTTATCATATTTGTAAAGATTAACAGCTTGAGAATATCCACTGTCGATAATAGTATAGATATTGCAACTTCTGTTGTGAAATATAAATTGCAGTTTTTGAAGGGCAATTTTGCAATGCAGAACAGCATTTAAAATGTGTGTAACTTTTCACTCAATGATCTACTTCAAAAGACAAATGCTAAAGAAATTACTGTACAAGTTTGCAAGAATTCATGTAAAAAATTCATTTAGCAGAGTTTATACTAAAAAAGTAAAAATCACCTAAATATATATCTGTAGGTATTAGTTAAACAAATTATTTCATCATATGAAATTTTATGATTTTTGTTGTAAGAAGGTAGTTATTCATGTACTTATATAAAACAGGTCCATTATATAATAAGGAAGTCACCTTTATAGTGTGTAGAGGGTAACTTCATTTCAAGAGTACATATGTGTAGGTACTAAAATAGATGTGTATATGGTGAGATATAGAAGTAGCAAAGGAAGGAAAAGTTTTGTTCCTTTTTTGTTTAGTATTTTATTGTGTTGTTCACCATTCTAGGAAATTCCATCCCTGACAGCAGCACTGTTAATAACAAGTGAATTGTGAATATAATACACCTGTGTCAACTTATAGAAGTTTTATTCATAAGGCAGTCTTCTAACTGCTCTGCACATTCTTGGTAGGCGTGCCACAGCATTCACCTAGTGAAATGCATGCTATTTTATATTAATTACTTTTTTATAATGCCAGTATGGTATTTATCTCAAAGTGTGTACATGAAGGCTGTATAATCCTTGAATTTTATAGTAAAGTATCTGAGAACATTGAAAATTACTTATTCAGATTGTGATTTTTTTGTTTACTAACCATGGGAAACTTGGATACCCTGTGGCAATTTCAGAAATGTGGTCTAAGGTATTCTTAGTGAAAATAAACCCGATTCACACCAACAGTCTCAATTAAAAGCTGACACCTCTGCATAGAGTGATGGATCTGTAGGGAGTTGTTTGCAATATAATTAGTTGAAGTCACATGATAAATTGAAAATTTCCAGAATGATTCAAGGATGGCCAGATCTTCTAATACAAGCTCTGTCTACTGTCAAATGTCAACTCACTCTCAGGGTTTCCTTCATAGCTCCGGTTCCACCATGTTGCTAAGTTTGTCACCTATTTGGACAGTTGCTCTCACTCTTGAGCCTGTATCGTATGAAATGAAAGGCCAATTAAGAGATAGACTACAGAGCCCTGTCCTTAGAGCTGATGCAGTGTGTCTGAGGTGTGGCTCGAGATTCTGTAACTTTAACAAGTTGTCTGGTGATGCTGATACTGCTGATTAGGGGCTCACACATTGAGAATCATCTAAGAGATGCCAGAAATGCACATTCTTTTTTCCTCCTTTGTTGAAATAGGAGTTTAAACTAAGTGGTATACTTTTGAAGGCCTAGTGAAAGAGAAAAGAAACATGAGATCAGCCAGGCCTCTAAAACAAAATGCCAATCCTACAGGCTCACATGTTGGAGGAGGGGGCTGAGGCTGAGTGGTTGTTTCCTAAAAGTCCCTATGACCAGAAATACTGCATGTTGCTGGGGACATAGCTCAGTGGCATAAGTGCTTGCATGGTAAGTGCAAGGTCCTGAGTTTGATTCCTGGTACCAAAAATTAAATAAATAAACAAAGCAAAAAAACAAACCAAATACTACATGTTTATGGAAGTCACCTAAACACCTGGAAAAGAACCATTAGCCTATTCAAAGCTTTTGCTTGGGACAAAATTCCTGGCCAGACTGCTGGGGGCAAATCTTTTTTTAGGTTGGTGGGCTACTGAGGATAGAATCAGGGCTTTTGCCTTTGCACTGAGTTGTATCCCAAGCCATTTATATATATATATTATCTTGGGACAGATTCTCAAAAGTTTCATGGGGTGGGCTTGAACTCATGGTTGTCCTACCTAGTATCTTTTACACAGACACACACGCACACACGCACACACATGAGTGCATGCATACCAGTACAAAAGAAATTAAGTCATATGCTTCAACTTGGACAATTGTATTAGAGTGATTTAATTTGAAACAAAAATAATTAGAAATCTTGGAATTATTTTTACTTTCTCTTTCTATGTGATTCATTTCTTTACATGCAAACATTTAATTTAGTGGTCAGTGGAGGAGACTGTCAGTGCAGACCTTCCTGAGGGAATGAAACACAGCTCCACCTTTTATTGCCCTTTATAAAGATCAGATCTAAGAGCCACGACAAACCCTTCACACAGGGGCAAGCGATTTTTTGTTTCTGATTGTCTCCTGCAGCGTTCATCTTAATGTTCTTCCATGTATGTAGTTAGGAATTTAGTACTGAATATTTGGATGGTTTCCTTCACATGCTTTGACTCCCTACTGAGTCAGGGATTCAAATGCAAAGTCTGTATCTTGTACTATTTCTTTATTTTGCAGTGCTGAGCCCTTAGGAGGCGCTAAACAGAGCAGTAGATATTCTTGTAGGGTAGAGAGAGTACACTACAATCACATAAGGAACTTTTGGAAACCTATGCATCCCACTTATAACCCACAGACAGGCCCACAGTAATTCTTAAGGTGATAGATTTTGAAAAAGATTGAAATTATAAAAGGAAATATAAGTAATATTACTAAAAATTGAAAAGGAAGAAAGTCAACTGCAAGTATGTATATCATATGACATTTATATAGAAAACTCTTAATTAGATGAACTATTAGAATTAATAGGACAGTTCAGAAATGTTGCTAGATACAAAAACAATGTATAAAAATCAATAACGTTCCTCTACTTCAGCAACCATCAGTTTACTAACAGGCATAAGATATGCAGGTAACAGAGAAGATTACAGACAAGATATTGGTCAGAGGCCTAAACATGTAAAATACTTAGAAATTAACCCAAGGAAGAATGCAGATGAACCTTTTGTGAGACAGGGTCTTGCTGTGTAGTTCAGATTGGCTTTGAACTGCCTAGACCATCTGTGAACTCATGACAATCCTGTTGCCTCAACCACACCAGTTCTGGTGAAAGTATATTTAAGATAGTGTTAGGGGCCATAAAAATCTGGATAAATGCAGAGAAGTTGTTATGTTCTGGTTTGCTAGGACTTAACATGAGGTACCAGTCAAAAAGCCCCAAATTTTCTGTAAATCCTTGAAAAACATTCAGTCAGAATTCTATGAAATTTGGATAAGTTTCCTAAAACTTGCATTGTATGTATTAATGACTATATAAACTTTCAAAAGGAAGAACAAGGAGAGACAGGAACAGAGAATAGGGAATTCACAAACCAATAATATATGAACTGGATGTACTATTAAGGGAGTAGCACAGAGCAGGAGGTAAATGATAGCTTGTTTTGTGGCTGATAACAATGACACTGGTTCCTTATTATTTGTTCAAATTTTTAACAAGCCGAATCCCTATATTAAATCATATAAAATTGTACTTTTAATCATTTAATTGAATTTTATATAGTATGATACATGCTTTCTAAATTTTAAGAAACAAGAGCGAGCCAAACAGGCAAAGACCTTGATTCTAAGCAGCTTTCACCCAGGGGGGTCAATGGGTAGCCAGCATTGACAGGTCCACATCCACACACATGTGTAAGTGCACACAAATAACACTTCAGATTTCCATTGGGCAGGAAGTGCTGAGTGCCACCAAGCATGGGAAGATTTTGATATTCAGTGTAGAGAAGCAAGAAAGGAGTCCTCACAGTGGGCTCTAGAACATCTGGCTCCAAATGAGCTGGACTTGGACACCCTCTGGGTATGGCAGAGATTGCTTTGTGTATGGACAGAGGGTTATGCAGGGTGTTCATCACACAAAGGAAGTGTGGAAACTTCTTGGTGAAAGTTACCCTGGGAAGAACGTAGAATCAGTTTGGGGTTGTATTTGCTCTGCCTCTTTCATTCTGTCTCTATCCTATGTGGGAAGAGTATAATTTTAGATATCATATCAGAATCACTCTTTGTGTAGCGTCTCATATGAACAAGATTGTAAGGACTTGAAATACTGTGGTTCTACCTTGACTCTTTCAGAAAGGAGATAAAAATATTTTCTCTTTATTACAGAGCCTGACAAATTCCACATGCTTGGGCCATTGGCAACGTGGATGGAAAAATCAGAGGGGAAGGGATTCATGTATGTCTATTTAAGTGTGGCCCGGTACGAACCAAAAGGCACACAGATGAGAAAAGTGGATGTTTTACCTCATCACATGGAATTTCTATATATTTGTGATTTACTACTAATAGTAATGCTTGCTTTTTGGCAAAATAAAAAACAGCATGCCCATCTAGATGCTGCAAGTCTTAATAGAACAATGTCTCAGAGGTAAGCTCAAAGTTTAATTTGTATATTATGTGTATATTTCTATATCTATATTATTATATGTATATTTCTATATCTATATTATTATATGTATATATCTATATCAGATATGGTATATTATGGATTTATGGTTCTTTATATATATGTGAGAAAGATTAAGATTATGTTATGATTATGGAATGTGTCACATCTTAATTTTGGGGGGCAAGGTGGAAACTCAGGAAGAGTTAATTCTGCAGTTTTGAGTCTTAATTCAACAGCGAGTAGGCAGGAAACTCAGGCAGGTTTTCTGTGTTGCAGACTTAAGGTAACTTCCTTGAGCTTCAGAGAAGCTTGTCTTTGCTCTTTAGGCCCTCAACTAATTGGAAGAGGTCTAACCATATGGTGGAGGTAAATCTAATGTATGCTTACTCAAAGCTTACTAATGTAGTGAATTTATTCATTTATTATTATACTTACTTGAAGTCTACATGTAAAATTACCTTTAGAGAAACATCTGGACTGGTATTTGACCAAACAGCTGGAAACCATAGCTGGGACAAATCGACACATGAAATTAGCCATCCTAGGGAGCTAAGCTGCTTTATATTTTAAAACAAAAGAGGTCTTTCTTGGATGTAAAGATTCTTCTTTGGATGTGCAATATAAAAAGCAAAGATCATGATCTTTGGAGTCAGACTCCCGGGTTTGAATCTTACTTCCATTACTTACCAGTTCTCTAAGCCTATGTAAACCTGTGTGATCTATTTGTGCTTTAGTGTGCTAATCTGTAAAATGCAGATATAACACTATTATCCACATCGTGTGACCAAGGGAAGGATTAAATGAATGAATCAGATAAAACAGTATTACATGGGGTGCTCTACAAATGTCAGGTATAGTTATAAAAGATGATCATTATTTGATTATTTTAGGGATAAGGATTGACATACGGGGAATAGACCAAGACAAACCAATAGGAGGAACTCTGATTTGAGCAAACATAGATTTCAGCACCAAGGCCAGGGACAAGGAGGGAAAGGATTGCCATGGATACAGCTATTAGATTTTAGGTGCACTAGAGAGGTTGAGGCAGAAGGATGGCCATGACGTCAAGACCAGATTACAGAGAGAGTTCAAGGCCAGATTGAACTATATAGTGAGATCCTTTGTCAAAAAAAAAAAAGATTTTAGTTGTATTTAGGTGTTTATTTCTTTCTTTTCAGTATTGTAGTTTCTTTAATAGTTTCAGGTGTTCAGGAAAGTTGGCTAACTGTTGCAATCTAGCATCCACTGTGGATTGTTGTTGCCTTGGGGACTAGCAGCATCCACAACATGTTTTCACTCCCAAGGAAGTGGTTTGGTAGAGACATGAAATAGAGATTCCAATTATTTTATTTGGGTATTTAGGAAAAGGATCATCCCAGAACTGGAAAGCCTGGGGCGCTTCAGGAACACACACTGATAAACTTCTTTACGTCTGGGATCCTGCACACCTTCTGTGTCCTGCTCACTGCCTGCTGTGTTGGCCTGTCTTTTTTTATCTCCTAACTTTTGTCTATATGAAAAGTCTACTTTTGGATGTTTCTCTTTTGCTGAAAATATAGACAAACATCATAAAATGTGAAGAGGGACAGGTATTAAAATCAGCTGCTCAGATTTTATCTTGCCGCTCTAGTCAGGCTAAATGTAGCGGGAGGTGTTTCTAAAAAGTGACTAAGTGTCCTTGGGCACATAGTGATGAGGTCCCAGAACAAAGTCAGGGTAGCTGTAATTGTTTCCCTTCAGTGTCACCCAATCCTCGAAAACTTGGATCCCTGAAAGCTGGGCCTAAGGACTGGGAAAGGCCAATTTTAGATTGATCAGACTTGAGCACCTTGCAAACGGCTATCACAAGCCAAGTCACTGATGCCTGGGGAAGGAAATTAGCATTTATCGCATTTTAGTAAAAATGATGTGGCCCACTTAAATTAGATTTCCTTTCATTTACAATAGACTTAAAATCCTATTTAGCTATAATCCAGCTATTGTAAAACTGGTTACAAGGGTTCTAATTTTCTGAGATATTGAAGCTTCCCCATTCTATCACAGCATCTTGATTTTATCCATTTTCATCCATCGTTAAATTTCTTATGGCTAAGAATGCCAGAGGCGACCTACCTTTCAAATCCACTGCTGCATTCAGCAGTAACTGGATTCAGATCTGAAACATTTATTTTACTCAATGCCTTATCTGTTCTTTTCACTATTTTAAACACTACTGAGGGTCAGAATGGAAATCCTTCTCCGATTCTAACTGTAATCAAGCAGGAAATGGTTTTATTTTATTTTAAATGAATATCGAGCCTTAGAAGACAGCATCATTTCATACATTGGGATTGAATGATCCATTGTGCCACTGCTTAAAATGTACAGTTTGCATATCTTATTACTGTGTCCTTGTTTATGTGGTGTTTCACACTTCAAACTTGCCAATCATTTTTTTCTACGTATGTTGATGTGCCTCTCATTGAGTAGCCTGTGAAGTCTTTGCCAACTTTGGGAGCTGACAGTCACCTGTGATTGGTTTCCTTTATGTCAATTCCTGCTGTGGTGAATGTCTGTGATACCTGTGCAGTCTGTCCATCCACAGCACAATGTCCTTAGCTCACTTCTTCTTTGTGAGTCTTGCCACTCCATCCAAACTGGGCACTTTGTGAAACGGAGACGATGGCACAAGCTAATCCAGCAACTTTACCTTGACAGAGAATTCCAGCATCTGGGTATGTGAAACGGAGACAATGGCACAAGCTAATCCAGCAACTTTACCTTGACAGAGAATTCCAGCATCTGGGTACATCCAGCAGGAGAAAGATCCTCTGTGAGAAGCTGTGGATTTTCCTAGGTTCCTGATACTAGATACCCTTCAAATGTTGGATAATCCTATGAGGAACTTCTCCATCCTACTGCCCCTCTATGTCCCTCTTGGCACTTAATGGCTTCCAGGGTGCTATTAGTAGGCTTGGACACTCTAACATGATCTGTGATCTAAGAGATAGGGAGGCAGGGAGTGTAGACCAAGAACAGTTGTACCTCAGTCTCCTCTGAGCTCACTAGTTTCCCAGGTGCTATAGCATCCTTTGCTGCAGAGCAGGAGTTTTCTCTGCCTTGAACATTCATCCTTTCTCTTTTCTGGCCTTTCTAAATGGTGACCACATGTGGCTTTCTCTTGTAGTTATGTGCAAAGATGGGGAAGGGTAAGATGAGCATTTTCTAGGGAACTTGAGATGCTCAGATTCCAAGCAGGACACAGAACAGCAGGCAGCACTAGTGATCCTGACTTTGGTGCTTGGTGGTACAGGTGAAGTGCAGAGTTGATGTGACACCTAGGTTTGATGCCACTAGCAGCCATATGTCCCTCATGTGTCATGTGTCTGGCAAAACACATGCCTCGAGTCCCATTCTACTGGAGGTGCTGTTGTTTATGGACAGAGACTTATCTGGTATGGTTCCTACATTTGAATTGCTGAAATATCTACCTGGGAGGACTAAGTCTAAGCCTAGTCTCACAAGCTCTGGTCAGCTAGACCTCTAACACTCACAGGAAAGGAAACCTGTGGCATAGATGGAGGTAGGAAAGGGATTCATAGGAGAATCATAGGCAGCTGTAGAACAAAATGGGTCTTTATTATTCAGTGAACCTTGTGAACATCCCATTGACTGGAAGGTACAAAACTAAAAATCTTTTTCCTTTGAGGGGGAAGAGAGAAGGACAATAGCAAAGTGGCCTGGCACAAGCTGTGGTATGGAGAACATGAAATCACATATGAGCCAGGCACAGGCCTCTCGCCAGTCAAGGTTTCCTGGAGCTGAAGAGGCAAAAGGCATGTAAAAGACTGACAAGATCCCTTTCCTTTTCAGATTTAGTGGGAAGAATATCAAAGTGCCCACAGAAGGAACTGTTCCCTGTTCTAGAAAGCTTAGGTGAAGTGTTTTGTCTCTTTTGCTTTATTTTGTTTTCCAAAGTCAAACAGCTCACTTTGGTGACTTTCTGACGAAGGACACTTCTGTGACTTTCTCTGGTCTCAGTCACACTGTAGTGCAGAAACACATGGAAGGAAGAATTGCACTGGGAACTAGGCTGCCTCCAGTTAATTTTGTAGTTGTTTTTCCATGGACTCTGGGCAGTTTGACTGCAGCCCTTTGCTAAGGAGATCTTATACATCTTGGGCCATGGCTCCATGATTTCCTCTCGTACATGTTGGTTCTACTGAAAGGTTTACAAGGTATGGAATAAGCTAGGAAGAAAAAACCTGGAGAGAGGCTTGTTCTAACCTGGGCTCCATCTTATCTATTGATTCTCCTTGCTTGCTGAGCAGATCTTGGGTCTTTTGCAGGAGAATTGTTATCTCATCTTTCACCTAAAAATTCCATTGTCCAACATTGGCTTAACAAGTGATATCAGCAGGATGAACATCAGAAGGCAACCCAGATACCTCAGGAGAGCTACTGCTCCAGCTCCCATTGGAAGACATCTATCAGAAGAACAGTGGAACCCTGAATGGGATGGATGTGGGGCCCCTTCAGAATAATCCAAGAGGACTGGAAGAGAGGCCCTTAGAGAGAGCTAAGACTTTATTTGACCTAATCACCCAAATCTCCCTCACTTCCAAGCCCCCTATTCCTAAAGGAATTGGCTTCTCAGGCTCTGAGTTGTAGGGATAATGGAATCCAGAAACTTGGATATAGCTGGGTAAAGAGGAAAGGGTGTTCCTTCCCTCACTGGCAGTATGACTGAATCAGATTATGCTACACTAGCTATGTAGAGGCACTTCAGTCACTAGAGCAGGGACCATTGCTCTTTCTCCTGGGCTACCTTGGAGACTACCTCTTTCTACCCTGCTGGAAAGTTGTTTTGGGAAGCCATTCTGGCCAATAAGGAGAAAGGAGCTCATAGACTCAAGGGAAAATTTCTATCCTGACTCAGACTTTCCTTGCTTGATTTTTACCACTGAGTTTTGCTGTAGCCCAGAGATAGTAAAGACAGGCCATTAGAGAGAAGGGTAGGATCTGCAGTCCTAGGTCAAGGATTCCCATATTCATTTTCCAAAGCCACTGAAAGCTTGGTGCACCAGATTCTTCCTCAGTTTTCGCTTTAACCCTCTGTACATTTATAGAGCAGTAACTTACAAATGGTAAAACAGAGACCCAAGAATTGGGATTAACAATTTGGATGCTGCTTTACAAAAGAGCTCTGTATCCTTATCTTTATATCCTGCCACCTGGAAGGCTCCATGCTGTGTAGCCTTGAGAAAATTATCTCACCTCTTTAAAGTTCATCTGCAAGTGTGTGATGACCAAAGGCAACTCACAAGGTCTTCACAACAGTATATAAAAGAGTATATTTTGCATGATGCCTGGCATATCGTAAGCCCCTTAGAAAATGGCAGGTACTCATGTAGGGCTTTGATCATGAGGACCGAGTGATTCCAGTTGCTCCTAAGGACCAGAAAAAGAGAGGCAGAAAATAGTAGATGATGGCAAATAGAGAGTTCTGGCCTTATGATATTCGACCTTATTACACTGCTGTCTCTGGTTGGCAGACTTGCTACAAAGATGATCTACCTTACACCTGTGTGACAGCTGCTTCAGATTATACTCTGCATTCTGCTGGGGCCTGGAACAAAGCCAGAAAGACACAATGAGGATGTTTCCCTTTGTGTCCACAGCTGCTTTCTAGTTACAATAACCCGTTGTTGTGCTCAGTCATAATAGAAGAGAAGTGTAGCTGACTGGCCTATTGATTCTGTCTCATGCCTTGGGCCTCCAGCACTGGTTTGTTAGGGCCGTATGAAGTTCCAAGAACTTGGCTCAAATACTTATTACTGACTAGTAACTAGACTATTTTTTAACTCTTTTCTCCTTTGCTATAAAAATTATGTATTTGCTGGCTTTACCATGTGCCTTCGGAGTACCTCACCGCAGAAGCAGGATGCGAGTGTGCGCCCCATTGATTGTGGGCATGGCGCTCACCACTGGGATATTGTCATACATGAGACGAGAAGAGGCTTTGAATGTGCTTGGGTTACTTGGCTTTGCTTTTTTCTTGCATTTCTTCTATTTGCCATAATAACATGCCTTGGATAACTCCCTATCAGGGAGAATGAGGAGACGCGTGGAAATATCCTAACTCAATTCTTAGTCCAAATAGAATCCCAGCTGAGCTCAGGTGAACTCAGCTGAATTCAAGCCAAGTTGCCAACCTATGATGGAGGAGAATGAATGTTTAAGTTGACAAGATTTGGAGGTGGTTTGTTATAGACCTCCATTTTGAAATAATAGATGATGAGTGCACTGAGACATAGACCCTCTAGTACAGAAAGAATCAGCGGGAGGATCTGATGGCTACAAACTGGCTGATATAAATACCTTGGGGAGGAATCTAGGATTTTCTGGACCAGAATGCTGAACTCCTTTCCCATGGAGGAGACTACAGAAAACACTGGCTGGTCATCGTCTATCCCCTTTTCTGCTCCCAACATGCAACTTGGTACCTTGCTCAGAGTAGATAGTTAATAATCTTATGCTAGATCTTATTAAAATTAAATGCAGTCAATTGAAAGAGTGTTGATTTCCAAAAATAAGGCATTTTGAAGGAGCATTCAAGATGTAAAGAGAGAAGAGGACATAGGAAAGGTGGGTCTGGCTCACCAGAGCAAGGCCAACTATAACAGAACTTTGGGAAATGCCCTGAGCCTATTGATAATGTCACAGTCAGGGAATATACCTAGAAATGTATCACGTTCTGACTTAGTCTGTATAGGTTACCATAACATAAGACTATAGACTGGGGGGTGGTGATAAACAACAGAAATTTATTTCTTATAATCCTGGAGACAGGAAAGTCCAAGCTTAGGATACCAGAAAGACCACGGTGTTGTGAGGGCTCTCAGGCAGGTTTGCTGAAGGCCTGTGTGTTCTGTACTTACACAGTGAAGAGCAGACAAAGAGGAAGCCAGGTCTTTCTTGTCGCTTCTAATAAGGGCGGCAATCTCCTCAGATTTAATCACCTCCAAGAGTCCTTTCCTTCAAATACCATCACACTGGGGATTAGTTTCAACATATGGATATTTGGCGGTGGGGCATAAACATTGAGTTCATAGCATTTCCCTTCTAGGAAAGACCCCTGCCTATGTAATTAGATGTCCTGTTCCTTCACTTTTGTGAGTGCTTTTTCTTACTCTCCCACCACCCCCAAAAAATTGGGTACCCTGATATTTCATCCCAGCCCAGGCTGGCTGTGGCTACTACCTGTTCAAATGATTCCATGCAGACCTAGCAACTACATCTCCACCAAAAATATGTATCTTTTAAGCAAATTCTAGGAACGGAAAAAGTCTTCTGGAAAATAAATAAGCCACCAGTGACAGTATGACCAACACTGTTAGGATGTCACTGTTACCTGGTAGAAAGTTTTATGCCAGCTCCCTTCCCATCTTCTCCCGCATGTAGGCTTCCTGCATCTTCCTGCATGAGATCAGCTCAACTGCTTCTGTCACTCTTTTTTTCTCTGCATTTGCAATGCATTGTGTTTAAAATTACCAGGGGCCTTGGTGTGTGTGTGTGTGTGTGTGTTTGTGTGTGTGTGTGTGCACGCGCGCGCACGTGCACACATACCAGTGCCTACTGTGCTGGTGGTAAGCAGATCTGGGACCTGGGTTCTGAGACTGAGACTGCTCTCTGCTGCTTCATTATACAGCTGGTGCTGATGCCTACAGGGGTAGCACCACCCCCTTGTTTGGGCTAGTTTCTTTTTTATTGTTTTAAAATGTAAAAATTTTAAACATTTTTATGAATACATGTTTGCAGTGGGTATGTGTACATAGCACATCTTAATACTTTTGATGTCCTCTTCTCCTCCTACCTTTCCCCTCTTTCTGTCTCTTGGTTCCTTTTTCATCTGCAAAAGATCAATCTCCCTGTTTCCTGTTATATACATATTTCTCTAATTTATTTATACTTTGGGGTTTTCCTATAAGAGAAACCATGCAATATTTGAGCTTGTGTGTCTGATTTATTTCACTTGATATTGTACTCTCACTCAAATCCATTTTCTTACCAGTGACCCAAATTTATGCTTCTTTGAAGCCTAATACTACTCCACTGTGTATAAATATCACATTTACCCATTCATCTGTTGATGGACATATAGGCTGCTTCCACGCTTTAGCTATTACAAATTGTGTTGTTTTAAACATAGATATGAATATATCACTGTAGTATGATGTCTCTAACTCTTTGGGTAAGATACCCAGAAGGGGAATAGCTAAGTTGAATGAAAAACTGGCTATTTACATGCAAAAGGTTGAATCTAGACTCATATCTTTCACCATGTAATAAGCTAAAATGAAAATGGATTGAAGACCTAAATGTTAAGGCAGAGACCCTTCACTTGCTGGAACATTTAAAAAGGAGGCTAGTTTCTGGTAACTATTAGAAAGCTACAGAAGCCTGGGGCCACCAGGTAGCAGGGGCCTAAGATTTAGAGCCTACAGACTGGAAATTCAGTGCTCTCATTTGAGAATTGTGGAAAATAGCCTAACAAGTTGTTGTGAGGCTCAAGGGAGACTGAGGAAGTGGAAGCTCCCAGAATGACAGAATTCTGCATGCTGTTGTTAATAGGGTAATTATGTTGACTAACAAGGCTGGTAAAGCTTATCCCATTTTCCTCCTGTCTGACACAGCAAGGCAACATGGTCACTGAGCCAGGGATGCCTCAGTGTCAGCTTGGATTCTAATCCCAGCTGCATCCATTACTAGCTGGAATACCATGCGCGGGTAACTTAGTCTGTCTATGTTTAGGTATTACTGCCTGTAGAATAAGAAAATAACAGTATGCACTGTCCATAGTGGTTGTCTGATTTAGGTCTATTGATACTTAAAATGTATCTGAACAGCGTGTGACACGCAGTAATCTTTCAAGAGTTGTGTAGAATTTTTCAAATGCTTATTTTGAAATAATCACAGATTTGCAAAACATTGCAAAAAATGTAGAGCGAGGTTCAGTGCATTCCTTACCCAGCCTTCTCAAGTACTAACACCTAGCATAACTGATTCAATACCCATACCAGAAAACTGATGATCCACAGGACTTGTTCAGACATTTCCAGTTCTGTGCATCCTCAGTGCGTATGGCTGTCAAAGTCAAGATGCAGACCTTGACTATCTACCTACTTATAGACCCACAAGACAACCATTTTTAAAGCATTTAAGTTCACAGGAAGTAGGAATTCTTTTTAGAAGAATACTTTTTATGACAAGAAATGTCTGACTGAACTTGTGAAGTAGTAAACTCCCTGTCTTTGGTTAGCGGTTAAGAAAGCTGAGTCTTTTGGTTGGAGATTCCTTAAAGTGATAACATAGGAGGAGAGGAAAGGGCAAGGTGGTAACCTGTGGTCCCAGCTCGAAGTCTCCATGATTACATAGGAAGCATCCTGGAAGGAGGTAAGTTTCAAAGAGGCCTTGAAGAGCATGGAAACACAGAAACTGGCATGAAAATACCAGGTAGGCAAAATGGGGAGCAGGTCCTGATCTGTTTCTGACTGTGGGAGTCAAGCTACATCTCTGGAGTGTATGATTAGGAACTGAACTGAGCTCTGTGGCCACAAGCTCAAGTGAGTGACTTCTTCATCTCTGTGTTGGGTCAAGGAGTTAACAGCTGAGTTGTACAGTAGACTAGTTCTTAAAGAAAAGCATCAGGGGTGAATGCTTTGGGTTTTCCTGTCCCCTCATCAGTGCCTCCTATTACTGTTTCCTCTTTTAATCTGGGTTCCTTTTTGAAAGGGAAATATCTGCAGGCCCAGGGGGTTTGTCTCTTCTAGCACCCTCTGTGACACTGTCTGTTTTCCAGAATGCATCCCTTCTTTTTCCAGGGGGCCTCAGCAGGTAATTTAAAAGACTAACAAACTTTGGCATAGATCACTTTAAGAGCTAGAGAGCTGGCTGGAATATTAATGAAGCCATCCAGTGATAGAGTTGCCTCTTGATGCAAGAACATATCAAAGAGGTTAGGTGCATGAGTGTTGCTCTGCAGAGCCCCATCTCTATTATCTAGTCCTTAATTACTTCATTAAAATTCAGCAGAGAGGCTGCCCAAATCCGGTAGCATGCCCAAGGCTTGCTGGGTGATTTCCCTGCCTCTGGCTATATGTGCTTTTTAGTTCTATAGGTCTCCAGAGATGGGAGGCCAGGTTTTAGGCAGGCAGGACTGCTGCTTCTGGCTGTATTAATTTGTGGCACTGGAGGCAGCTGCCTGCCTTTTGCACAGCTGGATGTCTATGCCCCTCTCTCACAGGTGCCAAGAGGCATTGTCCATTCTGGTGTCCTTGGGGAAGGAAGTACCCTATAAAAACTATTCCAGATCACAGACATCTCCATGCTACACACGCACAGACTTCCTGGAACTCTTACAAGAGGTGTGTTATCCAGAGACCTGCTTACTAAAATAGCAACAAGATACCATTCAATTCTGATGTCCTGTCTTGGGGAAAAGTGGAGACTGTAGGGTTTGACCCTTTGACTGTTCCTTGTTTTATGGCCTTCTTGAGCTTCACTGCCTTATCCACTCTATGAAATTGTTATTCCACGTGGTCCCTACTTAGTTCTAAATTCTCACAGTCTTTAGGATTTTCCACTTCTTATAGTGAAACTTTCTAGCAGGAAACCATGCCAGTCAGTTACCATCCTAAACTATCCCTGCAGGTTCTCTTTTTAGGGCTGTTCCTTTTACTACAACTCTTGTCTCTGAATTTAAAATTACTAACTAGCTCTGGGATTAGGAAAGACAGCCAAGGTGTTATTATTTTTAAATGTAAATTGAAAGTCTACAGAGAATGGTATAAGGAGGGTACTGCCTCTTCCCCAGAGTACAGTGTGGGGGCTCTCGGAAGGCTGCCTTTACATTTAGAGCTCCCTTTTATGTCTTTTGGTCTCTGTCTGTTCTCCAAGTAGAATGGTCTTTTGTAGAATCCCTCTGAATCAATAAAAGACAATGCATCCAAACATGTCTACCACTTGGTGGTGGCAATGTGTTTGTTAGTAAATGTCAGAGTTTCCTTTGCCCTCTCCTATCTTCTGCTTTCCTGTGTTTATTTTGCCTTTTTTCCAGATCATTGTCTCTTTCAAAGGTCTTTAGGGAAGAACAAGGGACATTCATTCAGGATTTTCTGGGCTTTAGCCTCTGGGAACCCTGAAGTGAGAGACCCAGCCTGATAATACTGGTGGGACAGACGGGGACAGTGGCTGGGGTTCCATACCCAGGAGCCTCAGGCAGAGAGCACAGGATGAGGCCCCCAGCAAGCTTTTGAAGATGAAAAATTAAGACAAGCTTGTGCTAAAGAAGCTGGAAACAATCACAGCAGTTAGATGGACTGAAATTTCTCACAGATGGCTTACAAAGTGCGAGTGTGCATCTCCTCCTGATGCTTTCTGAGGTACCGAAGGCCTCCCTTGGGCTCCTGACCCTTTTTATCTCCTACCCCCCAAGTGAGGAGAATCTCCCACAGCTTCCAAGTAGTTTGTAAATGGAAGAGACAAGAGATACTCGAGGACATAGTATTTAGTAGGTAACCGGCTTCAGAAATGAACATCCCTTCTGGCCTCAGGGAAATTCTAGTTAGTGCCAACGTCGGCTAGCAGGCCTTTCCTTGGGGCTTCCTGCTACTTCTTTCCCTCTTCCTTGCTTGTCAAATCATCCCTTGAAATGAGATGATCTTTCCATAACATTTCTTTTTACCTTGAATTTATTCACAGGATAAATGAGTATAATTCTACAGTTTTATCAGAAGTCTTCAACTCCCTTCTTTAAACAGCAGTGCTGTCCCCTGCGTGCGTCTCTTTGGGGGCGGGGCTGCTGGCCTGTCCTCTCGTTCTGCTTCCTGCTTCCTGTTCCCGCTTCGCGCTGTCTTGTCCCCACCTACACCTGTCCTTATTTCTCTCTGTCTTTGTCTGTCCTCCCCTTGATTCAGACAGGAACGTAAGGCTGACAACTGTTTTTGTTTTAAAAATTAGGTGAGTTCAATGGCTGTAGTGGCTGATGACAGGCTTCATGGGCTTGTGTGAGTATGCAGGGAGGCAGCTACCTGGACGGCAAGTTTGCTTTTCTGGCCTGCTTGCAGCTCATTTCCATAGGAATAGTCTCTAGCCAGTGAAGGGCCTGGGGTAATAAATTTGGATTTTCGATCAAACTTTTGAATTTAGTTCTTTTATGAGAGATTCAAGTAGTCTACCTCCAAGTACACATATGTGTGTGTGTGTGTGTGTGTGTGTGTGTGTGTGTGAAACCCACCATCGTGTCAGTCATCCTGGGCTACGGCGATAATTGTGCAGGACACTGGCCCACTTCCAGGAAATGGTGGCCCTTGCTCCATAGTGTGGCAGCAGTAGCCTTCAGTCTAGGGCCCTGCTTCTTCTGCACGGCCCATTGTTCTGTCCTTTGTTTCCATAGTTCCTGGCTCTTTCTCCTCTGCTTCCACAATTCCTGATTCTTCCTCTCTCTGTGCATTTGTAAACCTCTGTCCTGGAACAGTCTTTTCTCAACTGCAGCAAACTTATAGCTGTCTCTGATTCCAATTCAAATGCAGCTCCTCTGGGAGCCCCCTCCACCTCCTCCAGGAGGTTACTTTTTCCTCAATCTTTGTTCTTGTCTTCATTATCACAGGACCTTAAAATCACCTACTTGCATGTCTCTCCTCCTTACAGTTGGTGAGCTCTTTGAAGGCAGGAATAATATTTAATTTATTATTATATCTTTAAGATATGACATCTAATGAGAAGCCCATTTTTAAATAGAAAACTAAATAGGTAGGTTATGGTAAATACTAAAGCATATTCTGAGAAAGTAAGTGCTAGTGGACGTTGGTGAAGAAAGGGAAGGATTAGCAGGACTGTAAGGAGATGGATACTTGCTTCTGCATATGTGACCCATGCTAACAACAACAGACCTGTGGGATTTGGGAAGTAGGAGCATTACCTAGTGCTTGTTGGGTCCTAAGTGCCCCTTTGGGGGATGAGATTTCTGATCTGTGTCTTGCACTACCATCTACTCCCTTAGCTCATACTAATCCTTAGAAGACCATGACCACAGACCATATTAAGAAGCCTGGGGAGTCTTGGAGGGGTGATGTGAACTTGGTAATGTCAAGACAAAGTAAGAGAGAGGAAATAAGAAGGGCTGTGGCCTATAATGTTGCACAGGCATCTGGACTTGGTTTCCCAGTTTGAGTTCCTGCTTGACATTAGGTAGAGAGAATCTCTGACTCAAGGGAAGGGTTTTACTTCCTCCTTCCACTCATCCTGCTGGGTTTTCTCCTTTAATTCTTCTAACTTTCATTGGCTTCTCCTTTGGCATGCAAATACTCAGGAGAAAGCCTTGAAGGAATCAAGAATGCTTGCTGTCTTTCTAAATAATCCCAACATTTATAACTGTGCATTCAATTCCTCCACTTCAAAATGGAGATAATTATATCTCATGACTTGTGTGATCATCTAAGTAATGATAATTTGAACAAGGACAAATTCAGTGTCACAGCTATTATGGTTTTTGCTGATCTCACAGAATCTCCTTAGGTTTCAGCAGTAATTTCTCCAGAAAGCTGTCTGTGATGTCTTCTTCTCTTGTAGTTTTCGTGGGGAATAGATACTATGAAGCATTTGCATGGTCTGCTTCCCACTTTTTTCTGATCTTCTCTTCCAGTCTATGATTTGGTGATTCTTTTGGGTTCTCTCTCAAAGCATAGGGCTGGCAGCCTGTTGCTGTTTCTGGATACCCCACAAAGTCAGGACTACATAGAATAACAAGGATCCCAGTGTGACTGACTCTGGTCTCATTTGCGGCATGGCTGGAGGACATGTGGTCCCAGCAAACTGACCCTTTGATCTTCTGGAAATACGGGTAAAAATGTGGTTCTTGGTCAGAAAGCAAGTGAGAGACAGTAGAAATGGTCACCCTAAGTTGTGAAACTAGTACTTAAGAACATGGAGTATTGAATTGCTGCCTGGAACACATACCTATTTTAGCTACAAAAGTGCTATGGCCAAGGGGAAGTCCCTGTGTGTTAAACATCACTGAATTGAATAGCTATCTGTTGTGTTTGTTTGGAGACTTGCTATAAGAGCCCGTGAAAGGTTAGAGCGGTAAAAATTTGAAGAGGAAGCCTATGATGCTTGACTCTTTATAGGGCTTTTAGAAAACACGATTATTGCTGGAGTCGGTGCTAGCATACAAATTCATAAAAAATTCATTAAAAATTCCACTGAATAAAACCTTTTGAGGGGAGAAGCTTCAGGTTTATTTCTGATTCTAATATACTCAATTAAGTATGCTTGGATTCTATTCTTCATGGAACCCCTGCATGTGCCAAACCCTAGGCTAGGCAAGGTTGGGTGTATGACACCAGGAAGTCTTTAGAAGTCCCAGGATCACTGTGCCTCTGATGGGATTATCACCAACATGGCTATTGGTCTCTTTTGACAAAGCCACATGTATGTTAGCCTAAGTCTTTTTGGAAGTAGTAAAAGCTATAACACTTTATTTAGAAGGTAAAACCTCAAGTGATGAGGGGAAAGGCTGGAAGAAGGAAGTGAGTCAAGGAAGGACGTCAAACAGTGCCTTGGCACACTGAATTTGTTGGGAAGGTTGGTGAGGAAGAAATACACACTTTAAAGCAATCCACACGGGGATACAATAGGATATATATCTGTCAGTGCTCTTCCAGTTCCATTTCTCACTGGTTCAGCCTTTGTCCCAAGGGAGCTCTTCTAGGCCTGGTGTATGTTCCAAAGTCCATGTTCCTTAGCCCATGATACTGTGCTTCAGACAGGGATAGAATTAGGAGCACGGTTTGGCACAGGTGAGGCCCAACCAAGAGAAAGAGAAGGGGAGAGCTGGGGGTGTTTGAGAAGCATGCCAGGTTCAGGTCCTATAGAGCAAGGGCTTTGTTAAAGTTCGGGAAACTGGGAATTCAGTGGCGTGGTGGGTGGGGGGCTACTCATCTCCAACCACTGAAAGTGAACGCGTCCCTCTGACAGCTCCTTGGCTCAGACTTCTCATCCAGGGGCTTAATAGTAACAGAATAGTTTCTGCTGCCCCACCTCAGTCAGCCCTGGGGACCTGATCCAGGCTTATCCTCTCCAAGATCCTTTACGAGAAGCCTGAATCCTTATTAAGAAACACTATGGATTTTTATAGTAAAAAAATCTATAGAGAGACTTCAGAAACAGTCTGGGGAGATTATAAAGAAATGTGGGCCAGCTTTCCAAGGAGATTTTATAGAATATTCAATAGCTCTCTCATGTCATAAAAAGCCTATGGAGGTTTCCCTCACCGAAGCTGGCCCTGAATTATGATTCCCTGATGCTGAGCCCAGCAAAAGGTCACAGCATAACAGATTAGGGCTTGATTCTGTGATTCTTGTAAAAATAGAACCACCTCACTAAAATATAGTGGGGATATTAATTTCCAGGGCCGAAGTTCAACTTAACAGAAAGACAGAGGAGAAAATAGAGCTGTCTTCTCAATCCCCGTGGTCATAACAGAGCCCCACCCTGAACCTCTCTGGATGCTGTCTCCTGGCCAACTCCCAGACATTCCGAAATGTGCCTTGCGCTTTGCTTTTGATCATAGCTGGAGCTGGGTAGCTGGAGGCACAACAATTACTGTCCACAGATTGGGAACCTGAGGCGTTTGGAAGCTAATCTACTCTCATGGGCATAGAGCAAGAAGGCAGAGGGTGTGCCAGTCCACGGTTAGTAAAATTATACTCTCAAGTGTAAGCGGAAAACTGCAATTACCTTTTCCTTTATACAAGAAAAAAGGTTACTAACATGCAAGCCTACTGTGTGCTAGGCCCTGTATAAGAAACTTGATAATCACTGGATTTTAGAGTGAGGGTGATAGGCCCATGGTCTCTCCACTTAGTAGGAAATGAGGCTCAGGGGGTTCAGCTCATTTGTTCTGCTAAGTTACATACCTCTGAGGAGAACTACAGCTTAGGAAAACTGGTGCCTCATGGATCTGACTGATGTAGTTTCTCTTGTCTTATGATCCCACAACACACTCTGCCTTCTTTGCTGAATTGGACCCTTGCCCACATCATGAGTTCTTTCTGGGACCCTGCTTGGTGTTGGGGCAGGTGTCAGGGCTGCTGAAAGTAGCTGAGTTGGTGGGAAGTCATAAGGATATTTATGGGAAATTGGGAGAATCTGACCCTCATTCTCGGAGATTGGCCTGAAATTTTAACTGGAACTTTCTCTTTGCCATAAAGTTTGATGTAACAGTCTCTGGGAGACAGGTGGATTGAAAGCATATTTGTCCACTTAAGTGGGAATGGGAGCTCTATGACAGTTATGTGAAGATCAGGCAAGGGACTTGGCTGATGGGGTGCAGAGGCGCAGACAGAGAGGTCCTGGGATGTTCACCGTCCCTAAGATGGACTCATGGTACATATTCCAGCAACATCTGATGGGCTAGAACAATGTCTTCCCTCACTGGTAGCCAGCAGTGGCTACCAGCCTGGGATGGAGCCCCACAGGAAGGCCAGACCTGTTGCCTACATGGTAAAGAACCTTGGCTGATGTGAGGGTCTGGGGCACTTCAACAGATGTCACCCAGGCAGGTATTTTGGACAGGGCCAGGCATTAGGTGTTCCTTCTAGAGGGAGAGTAGAGCAGATGGGACAGTAGCCCTGGCTGGGGGTCCTGTGTGGGCTTCAGAGTTAGCCCTGTCTAGGCCTAGAAGGGAAGGGCAGAAAAAGGAGAAAACTCACTAGAGGCTCCTGCTTCAGTGAAGGAGAAAATGTTCTGGTTTAAAAAAATGACCTAAAATGCCCTGACAGTGGACACTACCATATTTATTTCTTCATTCTGCAGGCTTAGCATGTGGGCTGTATACATTCATGTTTGCTGGAGGGACAGTGGAAGAATGGGGAATGACAATAGGTACAAAATGATTTGTGCATATTGGACCCTAGAAGGTCATAACAGGGATAGTATTGGGAAAGCTCGTGGGGGAAGTTTGTTGTGGAGCAGTGAAGCTGGTTGCAGAGGATGCTGTGATGTCTTGATCAGATTTCTTCTAGGACTCAGGCACTCACTTTCCCACCTGCTGGGCACACTGGTGGCTGACTATTCTCAGTCCCTCCTAAGATTTGTTTTCCTTTGACCAATGTCAAGCCCTCTCTCCAAGGACATCCCATGGACTCCATGGTGAGAGGGAGAAAGACCAATCTCCTTCTTTCTTTTTTTAATTTTAAAATAAAGGAACAAAAACATATTAACAGATAGTCACTTATAAAGCAGCACAAGAGTAGTACAAGCAATACTGAATTACGGACAAGGTGACAGGGAATTAACAATGGTTGTCGTATTACATATTGATAACTTCAAAGTGGTTACTCAGGGAAACAAATATAGACATGCACAACTGATCAAATAATTAATCATTAACTGTTCCTTTCAATAAAGCAATAGAAGTCAGTAGTACAACTATGTAAGCTGTCCTGCATACACATAGATACATAATTTTCTCCTTCTTTCTTTTCTCTTTTCCCTCATCCCAGTTACTCTTTACTTTTGAGCAGTTTCCTTTCATTTCACAATGTTTTCATACCTCCTAATTTTTATTCACTCTTTCAGGTTCTTACAGTAGTGAGAGAATATGTTGCTTACACATGCACAGCCTTTTTGTTTCAATACAAGGTAGGATCAGTCCATCTCTAGAGCCTCTTCTGTGTTTTGTAGGCTGACATGCTCTTGAAAGATAAAATCCTAAACAAAAATGTAAAGGAGAGGAGCAAGAAATCAGTGAAGAATGGTGCGGAGGGAGCTCCAAAAGTAGACGTGGACTCTAGTTGGAGTCAAACGTTCCTTGGGGTGACCGTGCTGGGCATAGCAGCTGACTCGCTCTGAGACCTTGGGCCAGATACTTCACGTTCCTCTTATTTTTAAAACCAGTCCTTCCATGGGGCCTTGCTGAATGCAGGCTGATCACTGCTTAATGCCCTGCACATGTCTTTGCTTCAAGAGGACAGAACCCAAGCATCTCCTGTGAAGCTGGCCCTTGCTTAGCTCTTCCCCTTCTCCTCTCTGAGTGCCTGGCTCTGGCTCTGCAAGAAAAGCTAGTCTCAAGTTTCCTCCATGAGCCACAGGAGCCACAGCCTCTGTGCTTTCTCAGGTCTACATATAAGTGATATTTTCCGAGCTCTTACATATTCAGCCTATGCCTGAGACAACCCATAATATCAGAACCTATGACACCCTCCAGCACATGCAGACACTCAGAAGTTCTGATGGGACTGAGGGAGGTGGTAATGAAAGAACTTGAGTGAAAGCAGCCCTGAAATAAGAAGCAGCTCTTTTCCTCTGCCATCCCTGCTGCCTTGCTTGTACTGACCACCTCCCGGTCTCTCTCAGATGGCAGCAGGAAGCCATCCCACTGTTGTCAGGATGACTCTAGTGAGCTAACGAGGACATTGTCTGCCTTGATGCTGAGCCTGGGGGTCATAATCTTGGCCTGTACTTATAAATGGGGACTCAGGCTCTGTCTATGACATTTGTTGCTGCAGCCTATATCACACTTAAAGAATCTTGAGTGCCTGTGGAAATCCTCCCCCTGGCCCTTTCCTAAGAGTGAGCAGATTTAATTTGTATTTGATCATCTTTTGCGAGGACCTTGATAGCATCTCACTTTTTCTTTTGAACTTCTGGCTGCTCTAAGGCTCTATTTGTGTGTGTCACCCACACCCAGTAGGTGTCAAATGGTTGCACGTGTGACTTTGAGCCTGAGAGTGGGGTGCTGTTCAATGGCATTGTGCTGATGGGGTCACAGTCTCCGTATTTGTGCACAGTGGAGATCCTATTTCCTGCTCACAACCTGTCTGCAAGTTCCTGTTCTGTGCAAAAGGAGCAGACTGTACCCATCTACTTCCTATTACAGAGTGACCATGACTCGGAGGTGGCTAGTGAGAACAAAGGACCTGAATCAGAGCAGCTGGCTCTAAAGTTTCACTGTGCATTAGAAGTGCCTGGGAGTTGTATGAAAATGCAGGTGCCCGAACTCCCTCTGGAGAGGCTCTGATTTGGTAAATCAGAAGCTGGGATGGAGCACTTACATTTTTAGCATCTTCTTCAGGCCATTTCAGTTCATGGCCTCACTTTTAGAACTACAGTTAGAAAAGCAAATTCAAGTTAATAAGTGCAGAACCCCACATGGCAGGAGAAATATCTTTCCCAGGTAATATTTAATTAGCTGTTGTCGAGTGTGAACTTCTCTAATGACTTAGATGACAAAACTTAAATAGGGAATATGTCCTGTTTTGTCTGGCTTCCTGGTTGGTGTTGACCAGAGCCTGGTTTTTTGTTTTGTTTCTTTTTTTAGTGTCACCCTTTTTCCTCACAGTGTTGGGTGGTAAAAAATTACAGTTCTATTATGGCGTAGATCTAGAATGTCCTTGAGAAGCCCCATGTGTTCAGAGGTGGGTTGTTGGAGGGCAACTGGATCAAAAGGGTGCAATGCTCTCAGGGGATTAGTCCCTTGATGAGTTCATGGCTGACTCCCTGTTAGGAGGCCGAATTCGTTAGAGGCCGATCACTGAGGTCGCAACCTGGAAGAGTGTGATTCCCTCCAGGGCCCTCCCTTCTCTCTCTGCTTCCCGCCTGGCAGAACAGGAGCAGCTGTTCCTCCGCCAGGCCCCTCTCCCCTCCCGTTTTTCCTTGAAGCCAGCAATCATAGACTAGATCCGGGAGCCAAAGCCAACCCCTACCCCTTTAAGTTGGGGCTGTTGGGTACTTTGTCCTAGTGAAGAGAAAGTACCTAAGATGATTACCCTACTTTAGAGGGAACTTTGCAAAGCTTTGTCCAGGGGAAAAACACTTTTCCTGCAAATATAAGTTCTGGAGATAAGTTCACGGTCCAGTGTCCTCAGTCTGAGGGACAGGAATGAGCAGAGTCCACCGTGCTCTCCTTCTAATGTCCCCAGCTAAGGAATCAAATCAGGAAGGTTAAAAGCCCCTGATCTCACTGAGTTTCTGTGACATAAATGATTCAAAAAGGCCATAGGCATGTTTCCAGAAGCATAACAATCTTATTAAAATCACGGTTTACTCTCACTAAATTTAAATCTTCTTATACCCAACTTACTACGTATGGCCGCCGAAAAGCTCCACTTTTTCTAATCGCAACAATTTTCTCTCTTGTTCAACATCCAGATTTTATTTCCACAAACATGGAACAGCATTCTGCATTTGAAGATGTCATTTACGGCCAAGAAACTCCAATAAAAAAGCATTTATCAGCAGTAAAGTTTGTTTGAGGATTACCCACGGCCAATAAAGCCAAGCTCCCCTTTTAAACCGAAGCATGCTATTTTGGGAATATGACCCTTTCATGAATAAATGACATGGTGACATTTACAGATAAAGCAAGATTTAACTGCTATGAAAGGAGGTGACAAATGTCAGGATGTCAATAATGATCCGTGAACATAATGGTTTCTTGCCTGAGCACGGAGCAGATACATAATGTAACTGCTGCCTGCCAGCATTCTGTGGAGAATGAGCCCTGCACTATGGGAAGAATCGAGAAGGTTCCCAGCAGCATGAGAGCTGCGAGTGTGGGGTGGTGGGTGTCTGAGCACAATCTGGCTAGTAAATGAGGCTGTTAGCTCCTTCACACTGTCAGCCAGGAAAGATGATGTTTTTCTGCTATCTCTGGCTAAATGACGTCTGAAGAGAATTCAGATATTGTGAATCTAGATGTCTTCATTTCCCTAAAGGAGTATAGAGAAAATGGCAGGAGAAGGTCTGAGGGTTATTCACAAAGTGAGACCAATGGCCAAGGTGATGGCTGACCAGGGGGCGCATAGATGCCCACACAAACTCACCTCGCACCCAGCACGGGGCCAGCCAGCTGTCTCAGCAGGCATGGCCACAGTCACAGAGCACGCTAGCAAGGCAATGTGGATGGATCAGCCAGATAGTCCCTCAGCTGCTGGTTCTCTGCAAGTCCGGTCATATCTATGAGGTGCTTGCCGTGAGCCGTGGCTCCTTCCTGGCCCTCACGTGGCGTTCTCTCCCGCTTCTCTGCCTATGGCTTTGAATCTGGCTTTGCTTTTCTGAGATGACTGTACTGCTCCCCTTCTTGCTGTTATCACTGAATGCTTACGACTTGGAAATTCACAAAGGGGTTTATTTTGGCTCACAGTTCTAGAGTCTGTCCAGCTTCTGATGAGATCGGGAAGGCAGAAAGTGGAAAGAAATGTATTCACTTTTTCAATTTATCACACTAGGGAGACCAGGGAATGTTTACACATCCTGATTTATTTCACTTATGAGTATGGTCTCTAGTTGCATCCATTTACCTGTAAAAGCCTTGAGTTTATCCTCTTTATAGCTGAGTAATACTCCACTGTATAAAAATACCACATCTTTTTTATCCACTCCTCAGTTGACAGGCATTTGGGGTGTTTCCAAGACTTAAGTATGACAATTGCACTGCTATAAACACTGGTGAACACATGTCACTGTGGTGTGATGTTTTCAGTTTTTCTGGAAAATCCCCAAAGGGGAATAGCTGGGTTGAATGGGACCTCTCATCCTGGGTTTTTGAGGAGTCTCCACACTGATTTCCACAGTGGTTGTACTAGGTAATCTGAACAATTACTTTGAAGATAACAATGTGCCATACAAATATCATTGTTAATTTCCTAAAAAAAAAAAAAAGTGGAAGGGAAGAGGGAATGTGGAAGAAAGAAAAAGGGGGGAAGCTGAAGCTCCATGGTAGCTCATGATTTCCATCGCTTAGGACTCTGCCCAGACCCCTCCCACCAAACCTCACCTCCCAGCACTTCTGCATGGAAGAGTAAAGCCTTGATGGGCAAATCAGTGGAGATAAACCTTGTTCAAACCACAGCACAGCCTTTTATCTCCTATCTTAACATGAGCACCAGCCTCTGGAAAACAACACTGATCGGCTTGCAGTGTGCCTTGGTATAAACACCACCCTGCCCGCTCTAACCAGTCAGTATGAAGTCACCAAGTACCAAAGTGGGAAGAGACCCACAACTAGCTCCTGCTTCAGCACCCTGCAGTGGCCTCTAGTGTGTGGGGATGACTATCTGTGCACTCACTCCCGACCTCAGTCGCCTCAACAGGTTGAGTAGCATTTCCATGCAGAGTTCCAAATGTGGATGTCCAGGTGTCTCTCGCAAGGCTAGTATAGAGGACAAGGTCCTCCACTTCCACCATTACAACATTCCTGCTTGGGTGCTCCCTTCCTGTCTTACCCCTCAGACATGGTCACCGACTCTGTCTTTTCTTCCTGTTCAACGTCTCTGGCTCTGGCCTATGGTCTCTAGGTGCAGGACAGTACTGTCACCACACCTAGGTCTGGTCAGTGTTCTCTGTTTTCATAAAGCATTAAAGTCCTCTTATATTATGTCCAGCTGTTAAGTCATTCAGTAGTGAAAATGGGGGAAATAAGCCAGGTACAATGGCTTATCCCTGTAATTCTAGCTATTCAGGAAACTGAGGCAGGAGGACTGCAAGTTTGAAGCCAGGCAGAGATACAAAGCCAGGCAGGGACCCTGTCTTAAAATAAAAATTATAACGCACTGATCGTGTAGCTCAATGGTAAAGTGCACCTCAGTTTAATTTCCAGTACTGCAGAACAAAACCAACAAAACAAAGCAGAACAAAACAGAACCAACTCACTGAGCTGTGCCCATACAATGTGCGTGGGCCCAAGCTGTGACCAGAGCCCAGGTTTCCATTCTGGATGCAATACCCCATCTTCCATTTCCTCAAAGGCCCAGGCCCAGGGAGGTCTCCAAATCATCCATAGTCAGGGCCCTTGTCCCACTGCAACCCCTCCCCACTCTGAGTTCCTCAAGTGGGGCCTTTTGGTTAGAGGGGTCAGGAGTTATTGACAGTTGTCTTGAACCAACATGACAGCACACTGTGTTCCAGTCATGTTGGTATAGAGGTGATTCTCTTGACAGATACCACAGTCTTGTCCCCTTCAGCCCCTCTCTGGTCTGAAGCCTTCCCAGTGCAGAAGTAGGAGGTTCCATCTGAGTGGTACGATTCTGCTCAGAGAGAGGAACATCTCATCTGGGTGTTCTCTGGAAAAGGGAGGTGAGCGGCAAGGCTTTGAAAGACAGTCAAGGCCATCAAAAGGAAGAGGAAGGCAATGGTCAGGAGGGGCTCAGAGATGAGTGTGCTGGTCAGCTTTCCAGCACTGTGACAGAATACCTGGGAGGAATAACTTGAAGGAGAAAATGTTTATTTTGCTTTCTAGCTTCAGTGGTTTTAGTTCACAGTCACTTGGCTTGCTTATTCCTAGGCCTGTGGCAAGGCAGATATATCATGGTCGGAGGTTTTGGAGGAGGATGGTGCTCACTTCAGGGCAACCAGGAGGTGGAAAGAGAGCGAGGGAAGGAATGTGAAAGACAGAGACCAGACATAGTGCCCAAGGTCGCACCCCGTAACCCACTCTCCTCCATCACTTCCCATAGTGCCATCGAAGAGTGAACCTCATCAGTGGATAATCCACTAAGTTAGAGGATGCATGATCTGGTCACTTCCCCAAATCCAGCAGCTGCCAATCAAGTCTTTAGCACATGAGCTTTAGGAGACATTTAAAATCCGAACCATTAAAAAAATAATTCCGAACCATAACAGGGAAATGCAACTCTCCCCTTTCCAGTCCACCTCCTGTCCTCCTGCTGCCCCCCACAAGTTCTCTAGCAGAGGAAGCATCTCTGAAGAGAGGATGCTGGGACTGGGCCCTCTTCTCACTCAAGTGTAAAGGACTGTAGACCTTTGCTTCTGAGGGGGCTGAAGGACAGGGAGGGCCCAGGCCACTTGATATCGTCAAACAGCTCTGCTGTGGCCGTTCCGAGAGCTCAGTGCCCAGAAGGGTACTCAGGGGTTTGGGCTGGGGGTCTTACGCCTCCTCAGCAGTTCTGAGACAACTAGGAGCCTGACTGATTTCTTTCTTCCTCAGTACTAATTCACTTTACAAGCTGACAAGATTTCAACTCAAGGCAGGAGACTCGTGACGCTGTCATAAAGTACATGTGGAGGAGACGTGCAAGGAAAATGCTTTTCACGGGAAGTCAGTTTCACTTGGAAGTTTCCTTGTGGTTGAAAGTTTCTTTGAAAACTTGGTGATAATTAAGATGTCATGAGCAGGAGTATCTTTGCTGCTGCCTCCCCGCTTCCAGGGCTTGTCTGCTCTGACAGGCCTCCTCCTTGAGCCTCCGCACAGAGCAGGGCAGAGAGAAGACAAGGGACACTGAAGGGTGGTGGGGGATAAACATTTCTCCCTGAAGCCTGGGTCTTCAGAGTTCAGTGTGCTCCTGCCACCTTGTGATGACTCTTGAGGCCTTTTCTCTCCCTGTGTGTGTGGTAGATCACAGACAAATACACAGCTGAAAAATCACACGCACATAAACCTGCTCAGCAGCTCTGGGACGGCTGCAGAATCTGTCTTTGAGAATATCTGTTGGCGTTTTGTGTGTGCACAAACAAGAGGAGGAAGCGGGTGATGAAGGGGGACCCAAAACTGCACTGCCTGTGGCCGGGGCAAAAGCCCATGGGGCAGGCACACTGAGGTGTTTTGCTCTCTGTGTAGCATTATGGGCACCAGGAGGTGGGACTCCTGACTTGGGTAGTGCAGAGGGGAGCACGCCAGTATACTGCCCCAGCTGTGGCCTCCTGAAGGGAGAGAGGATGAAGTTCAGGACAGGGGAAAACACTCCCATTCTGTGCAAGGAACTGTGCTCTGAGAACTGCCTATTTTTAAAAGCCATGTGCATTTAGGTTAGAATTGGTCTTTTGAAAGTAAGTCAAGTTGCAGCCCAGATCTTGCATGTTAGAAGTTTAACATCTTTCTTTCCCTCTGTGTTCTTTTTCATCTTGGGGTTTGTGTGTCTGGCTACAGGACTGCAGACTTCTGGAGGACAGACTGTCTCCAGGAATATGGTGTGAGTCCCCAGCAGGTCCCATTCCACTTTGGCTGGACTGAACATCTAACTTGGGGAGTTCCTGTGCCATCAGACAGCTGGAAATTGGCAGCCACTGGTGTTCATGGTTCCCCTGAGAAGGGCTTCTGGCTTGGCAGCGATGACCTTTCTCTCTGTACCCCCTAACTCCTGCCCTTGGGTCTGCTTGACTCTCCTCCTGATCAGGGGACAAGCGGACCCACATTTCCATCCCTGAATCTTGCATTCTGGAAAGATTCTGGCCTTCCTGCTCCAGGAGCTGGACCCTATGCTTGAGAAGTCCTGGCAGCCAAGTTCTCAGGATCAGTCTGTGGCTCTGGAAGATTTGCCCTTTGTCCAGGTTGGTCCAGACCCAGTTCTGTGGATGCCCTTCCCATGCAGCTCCCTGGGGTCATCAGCATTCAGACAGCTATGTGACCGTATCTGCACATAGGGCGTCCCTGAGTCCTAAAAATGTGGCCCAGGAGGGCTTCAGGAGAGGAGGGTGGCTCCCAGGGCTTTGTTCTTGTGCAGTGTGAGGGTTGTGAGGGCCCAGGGAGCATGAGAGAACTGAGGGTGAAGCAGAAGCTCAGGGCAAGCTATCTCCAGTAGCAAATGAGGCCTGTGTTTGTGTGTTTGGAACATGTATACATATGTGCGCCTGCCTCTGTGTGTAGTTCTGTATATGGGTGACTCTGTATTAAAACACTGCTGAACACTGTATATAGGAATTAGTAGGTAATATATAAACACAGAAGAAAACACTGAATTATAACTTGGGCAACTCTAATTGAAAATATTTTCCTAACTACTGCAATAAGCAAATAAGTTGAATAAGAGAATGGAACATAAAATCTGTTTTCCTTTGGACCCGTCTGTTGGCTTGCCACAGGCCTGCTTCTTGTCTCATCCTCTTCCTGGGCACGCATGCTCAGAGCCACAGCCTCAAGCGCGGCTGAGCAGGACTGGGGCTCACTTCAGCCTTGTGGCCCTGGCTGCGCCTCTGTATCGCCCAGCTGTAGAGTTTGAGCTTCTCCCCCGACTCGTAAACTTTCAGGGTGAAGGGTGAGACGTGGAGCATTTCTGCGAGCGAGCAGGAAGCAGTTGGGGAGCAATAAAGAGCGTACTATGGAGCAACGTGTGGCAGCCCGGCCTCAAAGCCTGATGTTTTCCTCATATCCCGCGGTGTTACGACTGCATACCTTTAAATATTCATTTCCAGCGCACTACATGAGGACGTAAAGCTGGAGTATGCGTCCACGCACCTGGTGGGAGTGGTCCCACAGTCCCAAAGGTGGCTGTCCTGGCAGACTAGGGAGAGTATCCTCCCCCAACTCCAGGCCAAAGCAGCTGGGCTGGCAGTCTCAGCCTTTCTGAGGGTGAGGCAGCAAATGTGTTCCCAGTGTCCCCTGATAGGGGTCACGATTTTTTCTTGTGCCGTCAGATCATAATAATTTCAGTTCTATATCTTTGAGTAGCATCTACTTTTCCGGGTAAGCCCTCATACCCCTAACCTGGGGCCAACCCCTGCTCTGAAGTACACAGGTGCTTAGTAATCATTTGTTGAGTCATGCGTGATTCACACCCATGAAAGGGCTGGCTCTTCAGTGACTGTGGCTTTCACACATAAATTCTACCAGTTGTACATGAAACACACAGTGGGAAGGCTGCGTGAGGAAGCCACGCTCTGGTGTGGAGGGGCCAAGTTGCTGCTCCCGCCCTCGGTGACTGTCAGTATCCGGAGCCTGGCTCCCTGGCTGCAGGGGAGGCCTGCGATTTGGAGGCTTCATGACGCCCTCTTCTTGCTACACTGTTCAGAGCAGGCCAGGTGAGTGATCTCTACCTGGGGTTAAAGTTCTCCTTCAGCTCAGGGACTTCAGTGAGCATAACTCAGTTTCCCACAGAGAATTACCTAGCTGCTACAGCTGCTTGTCAATCATAACAAAGTGATATAGAGAAAGCTCACTTGGTTTTTTTCTCAGTGGAGCAACCCCAAAGATTCCTTTTTTATATACTTGGAGGTATTTGTTATAGAATTTCTGATTAACTTGAATCATTTCGGTTCTGTACCAAATCACTGTTTTGGGGCAAGGGTAAGGTATAGAGTTATCAGGATCATGTTTCTGTGGGAAGAACTGTAGCAAACAGAGAACTCAACGCTCTTATGACTCTTTGATTGGTTTTCTTAGAATGACATTCATGCACAGTTCATCTGAGGTCAAGTTAGTGAAAGGTGGTCACTGGTGGAAAGGAGGTTTAGATTCAGGGCCACGTGTGTTATTGTGACCCAAGTGGTAGAACACCTGTCTATTTGAGTACTTCCTGGGGATTAACCTGCTCCTGGAAATACTGGTGTCTTTTTAGGAGCTGCATACAGCACATGACACAAATTGTCCTCCTCTGAACTACTCTGAATTTGATGGTTAAAGCATTAATGACATAGGCTAGACACAAGAATACACCAAAGGCTCCATGTACAGGCATTTCTCATAAGCCAGAAGCATCCTGACTCAGCCACTGAAGTCACACTTGGCCCTTCTATCCCATTTTGTCTTCCAACCTATGACTTCAAGGAATCAGTTCTCCTCCCACTTCCATCTGTGTGGACTTCTGTTCTCTGTATCAATACAAGTTGTATGACCACAGCTCCCAAATCACAGGGTTGAGGCTCTTCCGCCTCTACCACAGACGTACTCACACCATCCCTGTGAGATACAGCTAGCATCTATGGTGTCCATTTTGAGAGATCTAAAAAATGAAGTCTCAGAGAAGTAAAGTGACTTATTCAGAATTTATCAGCAGAGTCCCACTGACTGGAGAGAGGACTGACTCCAGAGCCCAGGCATTCTGGGTACTAAACACTGCTGCCTTCTACACTGCCCAGCGTGCTGCCAGCCTAACCCAAGAACTGTTTTGCTAAAGGAGTGCCAGATTCTTCCTACTGGTGCTTGTTTTTAAATTCTTTTGATCTGATCCTTGTAAATATCTGAGGGAAGCACTGGATTTATGGTGGAGCATTCTCCTTTCCAGCCTTTTCCCTCCACCTCTGAGTGCTAAGCTGATGTCCTTTTAGCATTGAGAATAAGATTCTTTTCATGACTTCTTCCTATCTCTGCCCTTCTATCTGTTCCTTGAGGAAACTGGAAATATGCAAGCCTGGCCAGTGAGGGTGTGGGAGTTGTGTTACCTGGCTTTTCCTTGGGGAGTGGATTCTACAGCAGAGCGTGGGTTAATGCATCATCAATGTCAGGGGCATAGAGGGGCTTTATCAGCATTAAATTACAATTTTAGAACAGAAACACTGATGTACGGCAAAAGATGGTGAGTTAAGGGCATTTGCCTTTGAGGTTCCCTGTCACTTTCTTCTAGTAATTCTCCTAAAGCTTCTTATGTTTCACCTTTAAAGGAATTATGCTTTTCCTTTCCAAATGTTCTCAGAAAAGACATAAGACTCACCCACTTTGTTATAAATGACTGATACTAATTTTCTGGTAGATTTGGGAAGAAGCAAAGCCCAAAGAAATGCAGAAAGCTCTGGTGCCAGGATCCCTGATGCTGGCCAGCACATGGACAAGGATCAGCCCAGCAGAAAGGATCTTCAGATGCTTACCTGGGGTCAGGGTCTAGGGCAGCAATGGTGAACCTATAGCATGCATGCAATAGCAGGCTGTTTGTATCATTGAAAGCTCTAAAAGGCTCTCATCACTGGCCTGGGGGTGTTGTGCTTGGAGGGCTGCATAAAATTCTTCTGCCATGCCTGGGGTCTGTTGATAGAGAAGGACTTAAGATTTGCAGCACAGCAGCAGTAAGCTGAGTTTGTGACATAGTTCTGGGCAGAATACAATCTTTCTCTTTCTAGAGCCAACTGAATTAATTGGGAAAGGGAGAAGGCCCCAGTGACTTCTGCTCTGACAAGCCCTTGGTTTCTTTGAGCACTGGTGACAGGCAGCCAAACTTCAAAGGCCCTTGTGCCCTTCTCCTTTTACCCTGTCTGTCAAGAGAGTCTGCTGAAGAGTGGACGCTGGGGCTGGAGGGAGAGTGGCCAGGGAGCAGATCTCTCTGCCCTTTGTCCTTCCTTTTCCGCCTGCAGCCAACTCAGGATCAGCTCCACACCCTGCAGCCGTAGCCCCGCAACCTCTCACACCAGGGAGACAGCTGATGCCTCTAAATTTAGCAGGAGGACAGAAGAGGAGGTCATCATGTCCAGGGTGAGGGCTGAAGGTGGAAGTGGAATAAAAGAGACAGTGGGCAAGTGGGGGTTGAGAGAGAGGGAGAGAGAGAGAGAATATGGATACGGGAAGAGGGATTTTTGGTCAGAAGCAGCTGTTTCCGACTGAGAGAGTATGAAAGAGTTTGCAGAAATGCAGAGTGTGACTTTTTCACTGTTCGGACCGGACCCAGGAGCGTTGCTAATGTGTGCTAATGGACCAGTCAGTTTGCATCTGTGAGGAGGCTGAATTAGAGCTCTCTTTTAATGCTGCAGGAACATGTTCAAGCTGCTATCCCTGGAAGCAGACCAATGGGGGTTCTGTCCAGTAGAAGGCAGGCAATGGAGCTGTGCTTATTAAACTCTGGCTGTACACCCTGACTGGAATTTGTGTGTTCCGTTACTTAGCTCATCTATTTCTTGCAAAAGTTTAGTGTGGTAGTTTTTGGTACAATTTTCTCTTCTGAATTACACTGAAGCTTGACAGTTGGCTTTAAGTGATCCATCCAGGACTTGGCTAGGTCTGGTCCATCCGAATTCCTCTTCTTTCCATTCTTGGAATACAGGAAAGTGAATGGCCTGAAACTCTCTCAAACTCCTCCTGGCAGGATGCCAGTCTATGGTGCTGGCCTCTTCCTTTATGAAAATCACATTTTTACATTCTTTTTTAATAGACATGACAGTGATTTGACCTGTGATTTCCTGGAAATTTTGTTTACACTCTTGCTTCAAATAGCAAGTGACTTGTCTTGAAGGTGGCTCAGAAGAGTCTCATTAAGCTTAGACCATCAGAACAGAGCCCAACTTTGGCCTAAAGCCCTGTGTGGTTGATCACAGCTATGACAACTTAATGATTTGGTTACCAGTACAAGCTCTCATGCACTTCGTCCAAAGAGAAAGTCTCTGTGAGAGAAACATTTGGGAAACAACATGCCCCTGACCAGATAAGGGCAATATGTTCAGAAAGGCACAGCAGCAACAAAGAAACATGCTTCATATTTTCCAGTTATTCAAGGAAGCGTTTATTTTTTAAATGGCTAAATGACAAGATTCATAAGATTATTCTGAGGTGTATTTACTTATGATTGTGCTATTATCAACTGTTGCCAGGCAATGAAGAGTTTCTGCAGTCGTCTGTGAAGGACTAGCACTGTAGGGCCCAGGTCTGCTCCATGGCCATGGATGGAGGGCTTGGTGCTGGGCAGCGGTGCTTGTCTGGCCCCTGCTTAGTAGCAGCAGGCACTTCCAGGATGCCTTGTTGACCAATAGACAGACAAAAGTATGTACTAAAAATAGCTCACATTCTTTAAAGCTACTTTCCCAGTGTGTGAAGTTGCGTGCGTGCGTGCGTGTGTGTGTGTGTGTGTGTGTGTGTGTAGGAAGAGGTAAAAGGGAAAGGCAAAGTCCTGGGCAGTGGAGGAAAAACGTGTGAACTTATGTGCTCTGTCAGCAGCTGCACCCCACTGAGCATGTGCGCCACCCGCAGGCCATTGCAGCACTAGAACCTGGCCACCCTCCACCCCAAGCCTGCTCTTTCTCCTCAGTCCGTGTGATCATCCCTGCTCCCCCCAGTGTCCAGAACTGTCTAGGAAGGTGGAGTGTGTGCTCTCTCACAGGCCAGGGTCTGCTTCTGCTGCCTCCCCTGTTGGGTGGAGACTCTGCCCTCCAGAATGCTGGGGAGCACAGGATTTCCTCCTCTGCACACAGATGCATCCATATGAGCAGTCCAGGCCTATTTGTTGTACAAGAAATGACTGCTGCATTATGAAACACAGTTCGTTCCTAGCTAACACGCGTTGCTTCCCCTGCAGCTCTTTTTATGTTAAGCCTGTCTCTCCCGGTGCTATCTGATGGTTTCCTAGGAGATGCCCTCCCCGGCCAAACTCTCGCTGATGCTGAGTTGGATTTTATCTATATACACTAAATATCTGCTTTATTCACTCAGTGTTGCTCTGCTTTTTCTCCCTGGGTGTGTGGCTAGTTTCTTATAAGGGTCCCTAATGTGTGGGGAGAGGAGAGCTAAATGGATTTGCCTCTGCACATCCTCCATTATTCTAGAGCTGGGCCCCTGCCTTTGCTGTTGAGTTTTCTTCATTGGTAACTTCCCATTTCAAGCGAATACAAAGGCTTTGGGTGTTGGTGGGTTTTCCAAATTGGAACAAATTTGGGGCACAGAAACATTGCCAATATTTGAATGAAGAACAGAGACCAATTTCCTCAGAAGGGAGGTTAAGGTATCTATTCACTTTATCCTTCAGTTTCTATCTCTGTAAAATGGGACCGTGACAGTGATATCTAGAAACATCATCTGTAGTTGTTGAAAACTTGAAGTGGGAAGTTTTACTTCTTCTTCCTTACTCTCCTTTGACAGAAAAGGTCCAAATATAGCTCCAGGCTGGCTTTTCATAATGTGATGAGAAGACAGGACGTCCCTGAAGTTTGAGGGAGCCTGCTGTCACTGTGGGAAGAGGGCTTGACAACTTGGGCAGTATCCACACAGAGTTACAATTTCTAATCTGTCAAAATTGCTTTTTCTTGGAAGCCCTGATTATATTAACACATTTGCTATCTGTTCTGATGGTCTCTCTCCGGCATTTTCTCTCTAAAACTAACTAAAACCAATCAATTTTTATTGAGGTCAGGAAATAAATGCATCATTTAGGGCAAAAAACATGCACATATATGTTACTTCTAGAAGTGATTGAGAGTAAAACCACACATATCGTACTGTAGCCCCAGATTTCTGGAGGAAGACATGGTAGAAAGCACAAGCAGAACTGAAAAAAAGGGAAAACTTAAAAGAAAACGCATTATACTAACAAGTATCTAAGAATAAAATCATAGCTCAGCAGTTCACAGTTCTTGTGCCTTTATGATACAAGGAAGATAAAGCCCATTATTTGATTAGGTGCATCAAACAATCCCAAGAGATCAAATGAGTCAGTTTGTACTCCAAAGAAATCCTTCCCTATCTCCTCTCTTCTTTAGCTCTGTCTTAGCTTGACAGATGATGAGTTTGAGTTTGTGATGGTCCCTGAAAGATAGAATGAACACAGTGTTAAAAAATGACAAAGGCTGTGCCTAGGCTGTGGCTCTTTGCAAGTGGAATTAAAGTACCATTTATCCACTTCATTTTTCCATTTCTGACCATTGATCTTTGTCTCTGGATGGACCAGCTCTACTGACAAAGATAAGGTGACAGAGTAGAACATTCTGGGTAATAAACTGAACCCGATTCTCATGCCAAAGTATGGTTCTCCAAAGTGCTCCCAGGAGGCATCACCCAGAACAACCTCAATATCTCTGAAAACTTCCTGCCACTAAGGGAAGACCTGACTCTGGAGCATTCGGAGTGCCATTCAAAGCTGTGGCATTGGGTCCCACTGTAAGAAATATATTTGATAATGTTACCTACTACACATGTTCATCTACAGAGACACATATTTATAAAAATGAAGATGTTTTGTAAACTGACCTTCTTACTCTGTGGGATTTATTCGGATAATTTTGATTCCATTCCATGCTAGATGATTGTTTATAATTTTGTAATTAATTTCAGCACTTTGACACTAATCTAGAACTAGGTGTGGCTTATGAAAGGTTCTCCCTTGGACCAATTCCTAAGGATATTCTTTTAAGTGTTGACTTGGAGGAGGACTCTTACTGTAGTTGAATTGTATCTGAAAATGTTATAAATATCCCAGGGCACTTAAATATTTTTAGGGATTGATATTTTGCTTTAGTTTCATAGATCAAGTGCATGTTATTTGAAGTTATACCTACTTTAGGTATAACATTACAGTTATACCTACTTTAATGCTGTAGGCATTATATTAATTTAGCAATAAATCATTTCCTTTAAGTTTATTTTGCAAGAGGTAGAGAAGTAGATGATAGTAATATTTATTGATGCCCAAAATGTATCCAGCATATTACATCTGTTATCTTACTTAATGTTTGGGGATATCCTAAATGGAAGGTATAATTTTCATTTCTTTACAGATAAGAAAACTGAGATAGAGAGGTCAAGTGCTATGCTTCACGCAATGCAGCTCCTCAGCAAGGGGCCCAGATTTCTGTGTGGCTCTGCTTCCCTACAAAGTGGAAGTGCCAGTCAGCTGTCCTTTACTGTAGCAAATACCTGAGACAATCAGTTTATAGAAATAAAAAGGTTTATGTGACTCTGAGTTTCAGAGGTTCCAGTCCTTGATTGGCCTATGGGCAGACAAACATTGTGGTGTGAAGCCCATGCCAGGCAAAGCAAACCGCTCCCTGACCAGCACAGAGAAGAGAGAGAAGGGTTCAGGCTCCTTTCATCCCTTTCATGCATACAGCACCAGGGCCTTACCTAAAACTTCCTACCAGGCTGTGCCTCAGACAGTTTGTACTATCTCTCGACAGCTCCATGGGTTGGGCAACAAGCCTTTAGCATACAGGCACTTGGGAGATATTCCGGACTCAAATGAGATGCCTTTTTCCCAGTTTTCATTTTTTATTAGTACGTATTTGTATTGCATAATGTTTACAGTCCTTGTGAGGAGTTGGTGCACATACATTGCACATCGGAATTTCTTTTTGCATCTCCTCCCCCTCCCTCCATCCCCCTCTCCATCTCTTGATCTCCTTCCCTTTTGGAAAAGATCTGTCTCCCTACTTCCCATTATATGTCCTTTCTTTGCTCCTTATTTATATTTTTGTTCACTCATATGAAAGAAACCATGTGATATTTAAGACTGTGTGTCACTTCATTTAAGAATGAAGAGTGCAGGCACTTTCCTAAAATGTCTTAAATGTATCCTTTAGAGCAGAGTAGTACTCCACTGTGTATGAATACTGCCTTTTCTTTATCCACTCCTCCCAATTCCTAATAGCTAAATCTCAGAGCAGCCTGTAGGAATGGATAGAGATGCCTTTACCTCTACTCTGTTGGCTTCCACCTGAGGTCCAGCTGAAAACCACCTTCCTTAGGTCGGCAAACACAGACTGACACCAGTTCAAGCATTTCTCTAAGACAGCATTTCTTCACTGGATTCGGAGCTATCCTAAGAGTAGCTGAAACAAGGTCTTCCTAACTCCATGGTTCAATACTCACTAGGCAGCAAACCCTGATTCTGACCATTACTTACATCATGAGTTGCATTCTTAGCAAGACTAGTCATGTTGTCAAGCCTTTTCAAATGCAAAGACATACGAATGGACATATGTACTTGGCATTAGAAGTGTTCTCAGACTAACATTGTAAAAATGGCCATACTACCAAAACTGTTGTACAGATTCAATGCAATTCCCATCAAACTACCGTTAACATACCTCACAGATCTAGAGAAAATATGCCTCAAATTCATCTGGAACCAGAAGAGACCCAGAATAGCAAAAGCAATCCTGGGCAATAAAGAAAAGTCAGGTGGAATCACAATCCCTGACCTG